>BHFT01043969.1:0-98891 GCA_004320025.1 Laticauda laticaudata
GCTACGCGGCACCTGCTGAAGCAACCAGGAGAGTGCAGGCTTGCAGGAGGTGAGTTAGAATTCCTCTGTGCCTGTGCAAAGTGTGTGTTTGGCATGCACGCTCATGCACAGTGTGTGTGCACGCATAAAAAGCACGCCCACCAAGCCACACCGACCGAACTGGTAGTAAAAAGATTTGAATCCCACCACTGCTCTGGACCTCATTGCAATGGGTTATTGATGTAAGTAATGTTGTGATGGCTATTCATGTTTCAAATTGCTTGTGAAACAAGCGTTTATGGCACAGGGTTTGGCAAGTCAAAGAGGAGGGATCAGCACCCCTCCTGGTAGCTTTGGCCCCTGGTCCCACTGTGCCGACGGGGCCATCCTCCAACGGACTCTGCTCACTCTCGTCCTTCTTCCTTCTTTTCTCTTCCCAGCTCAAAGTCCCACCGTGGCAGACCCCTTGCAACAAGCCTATGCAGGCATGCAGCACTATGCAGGTCTCAACATTGCTTTGGCCCTCTGTTCCTTTCCCCCTTCCCCATCCGTCCTCCCCCACCCGGGTCTCTTTGTCTCTTCCTACACCTTTCTTGGCTTCTGTCCCTTGGCAACCTTTGTGATGCAAACCGGGGGTGGGGGGTGAGGGTGTGTGTGGGAAAGGCAACAGGAGACACTGGTTTGACATGCTCAGAGAGCAGGATGAGGTTAAGGATGCGTGTATGGCAAGTACCTTGTCTTACAAACTTAGACCGCACCCGAGTAAGAAGGTTCTCCCACAGATAGGGATTAAGGAGGGAAATGATTGTGCATTGTGCCACCAATGAACTTCAGGGTTGGGTTTCCAAGATATTTACATGGGGGGGACACATTTTAAGCAGGAATGAAGTTCCAACAAAGGGAAATGTTTGTAGCTTGGGGTTGAAAAGAGGGATTCTTGGTGCTCTGTGAGCTTGTTTTCTTTGCAGATGTTTCATGACCCAAATATCCTCAGTGCTAGGGATGAAGTTTCTGGTGGGGCAAAGAAAGCCCGGGTTTACTTTCTCAATTATACAAGATTTCCAAGAGTCTTCCATGTACATTGCGTGTTTCCAATCTGTGGTGCCTGTTTTTTAAGGAGTGCCATGTCTCTTTCTCCCTCACTCCCCGGAACAACCAAGTGACTGTACAGCTTGGCAAGTCTCTTGATCCCCTTAGTGGTCCAGCAAGTTGTTCTTTGCATTTTTACCCTGGGCAGCTGGATGGGGCTGTTGGATGGAGGACTGAGAAGAAGGAAAAGGGCTAGAGATAGCAATAGCACTTAGCAATAGCCCTTAGACTTATATACCGCTTCACAATGCTCTACAGCCCTCTCTAAGCGGTTTACAGAGTCAGCCTCTTGCCCCCAACAATTTGAGTCCTTATTTTACCGACTTTGGAAGGATGGAAGGCTGAGTCAACTTTGAGCCTGGTGAGATTTGAACTGCCAAATTGCAGTCAGCCAGCAGTCAGCAGAAGTAGCCTGCAATACTGCACTCTAACCACTGTACCACGGAGATCAGGTGGAAGCTCTCTACTTCTCCGCAGTTTGAAGACAATGTTCCCTTGTGATTTTCCACCATCTTCTTTCTTGGTGACCCTCCATATCACAGCAGATATCCTGACTGCGAGGGGAGAAATCTCAAGGATTGGAAGAGCTTCTAGTGGTTGGTAGAGAAGAGAACGAGCAAATCCATCAGTTCCATGAGACAGACAAATCTCTGCATCTAAATGTAGCTTACTAAGTAAGGTCAGACTTTGACACCCATCATCCCCAGCCAGCAGGACCAGTAGAAGTTCAAATCATACTCCAAAACACCAGGAGAGCCCCAGTTTGGGTTTTACTAATCTTACCCAGTATGCTCAGTTTATATAAAATCCAACGTAGTGCAAGTTCTCTGCAGATCAACCAAGTTGTACAGTGGAATTTTCTGTCTTAGAATTCTTTGTATCTGATGTTGCACAGGGCCATGGGTGGGATGAAGGGGGTGGGGGGCAAGGGAGAGAGGGAAAGATGGATGCATGGGTTTTCAGAACTAAGTAGGACCACATACATGGCAGGACACGATCACACTCACACGGAACTATATTCATTGGTTTGGTGTTCCCCTTTCTCCCCATGAAATCAGAGTGTTATGCTTGCTTGGGCCTGATCCTTCTGTTTTTGTGTTCTAGCAGCATATCCAGCCGCCTATGCACCAATCAGCCAAGCCTTCCCACAGCAAACTCCCATTATCCCTCAACAACAGAGAGAAGGTGAGGAGGAATTGAAAGGTTGGGTCTCAGGGAGGAAGGGAGGAACCCCGTTCCACAAGGACCACAAGGTCTTCTTCTGATCAAAGTCCTGTTTTGGAGGGGGCCAAGATCCAGGTAGCTTGGCAGAAATGGGAAAGAGACCTGTCTAAAAGTCACTATGTCACACAAAAGATGTTGAGGCTTTGGGAAAAGCGCCAAGAAGAGCAACAAAGATGATTAAAGGCCTGGAGGCTAAAACACATGAAGAATGGTTGCAGCATTTGGGTTTGGCTAGTCTTGAGAAAAGAAGGACCAGGGGTGCCATGATAGCAGTCTTCCAATATTTGAATAGTTGCCAGAGAGAGGAGGAGAATCAGTTTATTTTCCAAAGCACCAGAGGACAAGAAACAATGGATGGAAACTAATCAGAGAGAGAAGCAACCTGGAATTAAGGAGAAACTTCCTAACAGGGATGACAATTAACCAGTGGAACAGCTTGCCACCAGAACTTGTGGGTACTTCATGATGGAGGTTTTTAAAGAAAAGACCGGGCAGCCACTTGTCTGAAACTGTCGGGTCTCCAGTTTGAGCATGGGGCTGGACTAGAAGACCTCCAAGGTCCCTCTAAGCTCTATTCTGATTAGGTCTCTCAGTAAAAATAATAGTAAGTGTAAAAGAAAAGAGTAAAAATGTATGTAATACTACATTACAATATTACAGTCTGCCTCTCAGGAGAAGAGGCAGTATTGAAAACATTGTAGATTACTATATGCCATATGACTGTTCGCTATTTTAACTAAGGATTCAGTGATTGAAAATCAATTCATTTGGAAGGCATCTGAATGGGGAAGATTTACATAACCAATCAATGGTGGGGATTAATTACTTTTTAAGTTCATTGACAAAACCCAATACATTGAGGATTCAAATGCAACAGCTTACAAGAAAGTTGTTCAATACTCAGTAGTTGAATGATGTCTACACTTGGGCCTCTTTTGCTCTTACACAACTTCCTTTCCCTTCTCTTGGTGTACCTATGTTGTCATCCTAGGTCCTGAAGGCTGTAACCTTTTCATTTATCACCTGCCCCAAGAGTTTGGCGATGCAGAACTCATGCAGATGTTCCTACCTTTTGGCAGCGTCATCTCTGCCAAAGTCTTCGTTGATCGTGCCACCAACCAAAGTAAATGCTTTGGTAAGTTCCAACAGACTTCCAAGGTTCCTCAAGGTCCCTCTTGAGTTGGTTTTGATTTCAACTTTTAGACAAGGTAGGCCAAAAGTTGAAATATCAGCAAAGGGGTATGCGAGGCTCAAAATGCTGATTAAAGCTGAGTATTCACAGGAGTCAGATCCAGGAAATGGTCCAGTAGAATTTACAGTCCAAGTTACAATTTGGGAGAAGAGACAGATGAACAGATTAAGACCTTGACCTAACCCCAAAGTCCTGAGACTTGAATCTAGAAGACATAAGTTACCCTCTGAATTAATTTCCTAGGCTGGTAATCACAGCACCATAACTTCATCCAACCTTGTATGAAAATCTTTGGGAAGATAATGACAAAGATGGGAAAAGACCAATGTCCTGTGAGATTTGGCCAACTTCTAAGATTTCAGCCATTAAAAACTGCAGCCAACAAAGATATATGAAAGTAATTAATGTTGGAATTCCCTAGAAACCATCTGGAGCTTGATGGTGATTCCCATGGCTGCTACACAACTTACAGGCTAGTAGTTTGCTAGAATTTTTGTTGGTTTGCTTGTTGATTTCTTTAAACAGTACCAAATTTCCAATACCAATGCTGAGATTATCTTCTTCTGGGCCCAGAATTCAAACTGCCATATTTGAATTCTGGTGGACCTTTATCCAACCAAGCAATCACCAATTGAGAAGATTAATATCCAGCTGCTTGGAGTTAGATAAAAGTCCATGGAATTCAAGGGTGGTTGGACTTAGTCCTCTTGTGGCCATGTAGAGATTCTAGGCTGATTCCTCTTTTAACTCTGCCCTCAAGTTCTAGGATTCATTCTCCTACAATTGTGCAACTTATGGAAAAAAGAG
Organism: Laticauda laticaudata; assembly: GCA_004320025.1. NCBI lineage: Eukaryota > Metazoa > Chordata > Lepidosauria > Squamata > Elapidae > Laticauda > Laticauda laticaudata. The sequence goes on from BHFT01043969.1 coordinate 4,292, forward strand.
CCAAGGAATGTGCCCTCTTTCATTTTTCTCTTCTAATCCTTCACCCAACCCCATCACCCTGTCACTCACTTCTTTGGCTGGTGGCTCATTTCACAGGTTTCGTCAGTTTTGACAATCCAACTAGTGCCCAGGCAGCCATTCAAGCCATGAACGGCTTCCAGATCGGCATGAAGAGGCTAAAGGTCCAATTAAAGAGGCCAAAAGATGCAAATCGACCCTACTGATCCCTGTTCACCCCGGCTCGGAAAACAGGTAAGGCATTGGCAGGTGATGCTTTGAAGAGCCAGGCAACACAGCTCAGGAAGATAATAGCAGAATTCCGCCTTTCCTTCCCAGATAACAAAGGGGCAGAATGACCATCTTCTAATTATGGGTGTCCATAGCAAACCGGGAATAATGAAAGCCATGCCATCACCATGCAATGGCTTGACTTACATTTTTGGATCAAAGGACACATGTACATAAGGGTGGCCCATTGAGGTCACCAAGGGCAAGTCATTTGGGCCATCATTGCAATTTGCTACAGGGGCCTCAGCTCCCAGGATCCTTTGGGGGAAGTGAAGGCCTGATTGAAAGCTTTGCCCCAAAGAGAAACTAACAAGAATGGAGAACCATGAAACAGGTGCTCGGCTTAAGGTGGAGGAACTCAAAAGAGTTTGGCAGTTTGAGCTAAACTATATCTTGGCAGAGAAATATCTCACTGTGTACTTCATAAGTTAAGTTCACTTAATTTCCTCTTTGCTGGGTTACATAGAAAGAGGAATCCTTTCTAAGTGGGAACGTGTGAGTGTGTGTTTGTTAAAGAGAGGACGAGAGGATCTGTGCACATGAGTGCAAGTGCCTGTAGAAAGAGGGAAGTCCAAGAAGAACTTTCTAGTGAGATCAAAGGTCTATCTACTCCACTTTCTGTTGACCTAGCAAATGCCACTGGGAAACCCTTCACGAAGAAATCAGTAAGAAAATATCCTTCTACTATTGTTATTCAAGCTCATAACTATCTCCAATATGGTTGGGAATTCAATGCCATCATGATTAACAGTCATCAATCTCTTCTCCTCCATGAATCTCTTCAATGCTTTGAAAATCCATCCAAGTCAATTGCCTTCACCAATTTTATGGGACTGAATTCCATCATTTGATGACCAGTTGGGTAACAAAGTTCTCCCCTTTGTCTTACCTAAGTCTCCAACCATTCAGTTTCACTCAGCTCCTCTGGGTTCAGCTCATATGAGACAGCCTTCAAATGTATATTGGGAGACAAAATTGATTCTTACTTTAGCATAGTTCCTGAATACACTTAACCCAAGGTTGCTCCACCTTGACAAGTTTAAGACGTGGACTTCAACTCCCAGAATTCCCCAGCCAGCATAGAATTTTGTGTGTTGAAGTCCCACATGTCTTAAAACTTGCCAAGGTTGAGAAGCACTTCAGTATGGGAAAGAGGAGAGCAATCACTTCGTTACTCAGGTTATCAATGCTACAAAGTTAGCACTTATTATAGAGAAATGTTTTGGAACAATTTCCTGACGGAAATCATTGTTGTATTTTGATGAATACATGGGGGAATCAGCTTGATATAGATATCCAATTAAGGGGCAACTCTAGAAGATCTTACCCCCAAATTTAGCAAGGGTCTTTGGGTGAGAAATTCCAGAACTGAATTGGAATGCTAAGGACGCCATCCTGAAAAGACGTTGGTGAGAAATATTTCCATGCTTTTGCCAAGAACATAATGCAATGCAGGTCATCATCAGGAAAAGCTCAGTTTGAGAGAACATTTAGTTCTACTTTTAACATGTACATGAATACATGCACGCATAATATATGGGCACGGAGACACAGATACAGCTTTTCAGGTTTATGCATTGACAATTTCACTTTCCTCAACTACTCCATTGCTCTGTTTTTCTCCCAGAAAATCTCCATTGCTCTGTTTTTTCTTTTCTTGAACCCCACTTATTACTGGATAACCAGGTCAAACAAAAAGAGGAGGGTTGAAATCTGATATGGATGCAATATGGATGCAACTGATTGTAGTTCTGTCAGAAGCCCAGCCTTTAAAATCTTGTCACTACAATTCCCTTTTTTACGACCCTACAATCCCTTAATTCGGGGTAGAGTCTGGGTGAATGAATGGATCTGAGCATTTATTGGTCAGATACCCTTCCTGACACCTACAGGGAGTTCATAGCAGATATTTTTTCTTTGCGCCCTAGGAAAGAAGCATCTGCCTCCACCTAGGGTTGAACTCTCAACCTTCTGAGTGAGAGGCAAGTGTCTTCACCACTAGGCCACCACTCTGCTCATTGTCTTGTCACTATATCAACTTCTTAAATTTCTGAAGGGCTGCTGGAAACCCTTCAGTGACGTGGAGATACCACTGACAGAGACTTGTGTCTTCTCTCCCCAGTTCCCACCCCTTCAAATCTACTTTAATCTATAGTAATCTACTCCAGGATATCAAATGGATTGGAAAGAACTTGGTTTGATGAAGCGAAAAGGCTTTCAGATGAAATAGGATAAATGTAGAAAATGATTCCTTGCCAATTCTAGTTATGATCTGGAGAGACGATAGAAGGAAAGGAAACTCTTTCTTGCTCATCACATCAACACAGCCCAATAGTTCCTACTTACAGCTCAGGGAATCTGGGGGTTCAAAATAAATATATGGGTTCAGACAACCAACTTTGGAATTCTTGAGCAGCAGAGAGATTTGTAGAAGAGAGGATACATAGCTCAAGGATTGATCTCTGGAATCATTGGTGATCTCTGAGCTTGGGCGTTTGCTTACAAACTCAGAGAGCACCAAAGTCTGCAGAGAAGTTCATTTCTCCTTTGAGTGACTTGCAAACAGGTTCATGATTTTGGTTCCAATCCTACTATACTCAGATAAATTTGAGTAGAGTTACTAGAGAAGAAGTCTTCTAGGTTCAGCATTCATTGTTATGGTTTGGAAAATTTTGAATGCCAGTATCACCCAAGCAATTGTTTTAAAGTATAGAGAACAGCACTATTCTTGGTGATCCTTGGATAGGATGAGTCACTGGATGCAAATAAGCAACATGAAAGAAAGCAGTTGTAAAAGTAGAGAGGTGTAACCAACCCCTTTATTTGTGGAGTCCTCTCTGGGCTTGGTGGTTTTCTTGCAGACGGTTCATTACCCAACTAGGTAATATCTTTAGTGCACTGATGCTGTTACCTAATAGGATAATGAAATGTCTAAAAGAAAACCATCAAGCTTAGAAAACACCAAGGATGACACAATTCAACCCTGAACTATAATAAATATTCTATTCAATTGACAAACCCCTGCTTACTTTAGCCAAGGAAAGCTCACCACAATAGGGTTAAGTCGGAAAGATGCCCAATCAAGAAGGCTTACTAAAAGACCAGTGCTAGGTGATGTTAATAGAAGTGTCATATTTATGATTGGAAAAGTACATTTACAACTCAGTGTAGAATTCCTCTTGATACTTGACATATGGCCTGCCTGGAATTATATTATTGAATTGAGATGAGCACAGTTTCACTTCTTTCTTTCTTTTTCTTTCTTTCTTCTTTCTTTCTCTTTGTCTCTTTCCTTCCTTCCTTCCTTCCTTCTTTCCTTCCTTCCTCAGGGAATTGCTTTTTTTAACCACCCCATTTGTATTTCAGTCTGGGACACAGTTCTTCTAAATGCGTCACTTTGTTATCTGCCATAAGGACTTTTTTTGACAATCTATTCCATTTTGAGTTCCATGGTTCCAAACCAAGTTAGGAATTTGAAGAAAACAAGGAGGAGAGGGGGGAAAAACGATTCCAAAGTGGAAAAGTGAAAAAATGGTTTGCAGCTTTCTATGGAAAGGAAGTTTTAGAAAAGCAAAGAAATCAACTTATTAGAAGAAATGCTGATCTCTTTTATTGACACATTATTTTAATTTCTGGGATACATGCTCTGGAATCAAGTATCCTATCTTTTGCTTTCCTAAGATAGCGTTTCTGCCTTCAGCTAGAAGATAGGAACTAGGATGTCTACCTCCCCTTTGCTAAAAAATGAAACCCAACAAAGAATGCAAGTATATGTGCTCCATACAGATGATATCACTCTGTATTTGCTAATTAATAGGTAGAAATACAAATTTAATTTGTCCTACTTGAAACAGAAATACAGGATCATCCATCCTGGAGAGGATGGTCATCAGAAGATCCAAAGGTGTTTTTTTCAAAAGGCAACTGGACTTTGCTTTTCCTTGTTTCTCTTCTCATTCAAGAAACTTCTTCAGTTCTGAACTGAAGAAGCAAGCTTCTTGGATGAGAAGTGAAACATCTTAAAGGAAAACCCAAAATCTCCAGCTGCCTCCTGAAAAAGCGTCTTTGGGACAACCATGACCTGGATGACTTGAGAAGCTCCATAGACATCTCACCAGAAGACTGTTATAGAGAGGCAACATCTGGTCTCCTCCCTTTTTTAAGTTATGTTTGGACTGAGCCAGTTCCATGAAAGGGATATGGGATGGACATCTGGGTGGGGGAACTTTAGAAGATAGTTCTAAAGTGGAAGAGGAACCACCAGAAGAAACAATAACAAAACCTGGGAACTCTATCAAACCGATTCATTTTTTTCCTTTATATTTTTGTTTCCTCCGACCCACCCACTACTGTGTATCTCTAACCAGACCAGGCCAATCATAGCTCCAAGGATGACCCCACAGTTGCCTAGCAACCCTCTAGCTGTTATGGGAGATCCAAACACAAAACTCTCCCTTCCAAATTATCTGAAACTGTAAGTGACTTCACTCATGTTGTCATCGATCTCTCTCCGATGACGCCATGTGGCCAGTTGTAATCTTGTTGCATGAACTTGACGTTGATCTTTCTATATCTCTGCTTTATTTTTTTATTTATTATTATTATTATTATCAGTTCTTCTTCCCACCCACCCTTTCCTCTTCTCTTCTGGCGGTTGTGCAGTGCCATATTGATGCCCATGATGGATAGTTTTTGGAGTGCTGATTGGTCAGTCTTTTACTAGTTGTGGATTCTTTGAGACCATAAATTCCACTTTGTCCTCCTTTGTATCTTCTTCTTTTCCTCTCTGTTGTGACGTGACAATGATGTATGTGCCCTTTGTGTATGATCATGATGGCTGGATAAAACGGTTGGGGTTGACCTAAGAAATCCAGTTGTAGAAGAAATAGCAAGATAGGCTACACATTTCCCTGCCTAGCTTCCCTGTTTTCCTCACACAACTTCCGATGTGTTGGATCTGAACTTTCATAATACTCTTCTCTGGGATGTTCAGAACTACCTCACAGAGGGATTTTAATTTGGACTTCTGCTTTGGAGGTTTCAATTAAATGACCTCTTCCAGTTCCTACACTCTAGGATTCCAACAGTTTGTGGAATCTCAAGTCCAACATATCTGAGGATTGCAGCCTTGAAAATTTTAATTGCTTATATTTATATTTGATGCATAACCCCTCAAAAAAGGACTATCATTACACAAGTTTAAGAACATAAAGACCTCCCTTTGGTTGATACCAAACACTCTTTGATAGCAGATAAGAGCAAGCAGATCCTTTGTCTGCAGAAGCTTCAGAGTCAATTCCACCATTTCCAAAGGGTGTTGGGAAGAAGTGTTTGAAACTTGAGGGAGCTTGCCAATAAGCTCACAGTACTGGATCAACAGATGAGGGATCTGACGTGGTATATAAGCAGCTCTGAACTGTGATGTTTCAATAGCAGTATCAGTTCAATTTGAATTTGGATGAGACACTCCCTAAGACCAAAAGCTGGACAAGGAGGTCAAAAACGAATCCACGAGAAACCCATGTTGTTGCCAAGATTAATAAAATGATCCTTTAGATCAGAGGTCTCCAACCTTGGCGATCTCTCCCAGAATTCTGGGAATTGAAGTCCTCCAGGGTTAAAGTTCCCAAGGTTGGAGATCCCTGCTTTAGATCACTAAATTCCCACAAGTCAATCTTATCTCAAGGGAGATTTTCTTTTATACTTTAATGTAAATATATTCATTAGACAGGAGGGGGAAAATAACCCTGAAACCTGGCCTAAGAGGACATGTAAGAGTCCATCCACATCTCTTGATAATCTCTTAGATGTCTAAACTTCCAATGGAACTGGGGAATCTTTGCCCATTCATTCATTTAAAAACTCAGCTGGGGAACATTAAGAACCAATTCTTTTTTTTTTCTGTGAGATGGAAAGACAGATGTTTAGATTCCAGGAAAAGAGAGATCCTAGAGCAATGTTTCTCAAACTTTGACCACTTTAAGATGTTTGGACTTCAACTTCCAGAATTCCTCAGCTAGCCATGCTCAGTTCTGGGAATTGAAGTCCGGCATGTTTCCAAGATGGGAAAGTTGAAGTCCATTTCTTGGGAGGCGAAGTCCACACATTTCCAAGACTCTTAGCATAGTGCGTCCCCCACCTTTGCAATTTTAAGACAAGTGGGCTTCACCTTCCAACTTCACCATGGCTGCCTGGAGAATTCCCTGGGGGTTGAAGCCCACCTGTCTTAAAGCAGCCAAGGTTGAGGAACGTTGTCCTAGAGACTAGCCAGACTTCAAAATTCAGTTTTTCTGGGGGCAGAATATTAGGACAGGATTTCCCACCCCCCGCCCCCCATATCAAGATTTTTGGAGGTCTTCAGTCAGAAGAAGTTCCTCGAAGGAAATTCGACGCGCACTCCTCTCTTCGCCCTCCTTCACCTTCTCCCTCTGTCTTGCAGATTGGATGCCACGCGGCATACGAAGAGTACTCCCCTTGTCCCATGTGCCGTATCCAAAACTTGTTAACTTTCTTTGCAACATATCACGGCGGAAAAGGAAGCGATAAAAAGAGTTCAACGCGGAGGCGAAGCAGAGGTGCTCGGGAAAAGAAAGAGCTCGTTTCGTTCTATATTTTTTTTTCCTCTCTCTCTTTCTCTCTCTCTCTCTCTCTCTTTTTTTTTTTTTTTTTTTTCGCCCTTTTCTTTTAAAAATTTTTCCAATGCGTGTTTTGGAACTCGCTTTTCTTTTTCGTTTTGGTTTTGTTGTTGTAGTTGGGTTTTTTGATGAGTGAACGATGATTTGCGGTCTCTTTAAAGACAAGAGAAACAAAAACAAAACAAAAACCAACAAAACCAAGGAAGTGGTGTGGTAGTAGCCAAAACTTGACCTACGCAGGAGAAGAAGCTTGAATGCTCTTGGCCGACTCGAAATCCCATGGACGGGATTGGGGCCGTGAAGAAGATTTTTTTTTTTCTTTTGGAAAAAAAAAAGTAATGCTATATATATTGTATATGTATGGTATGTAATATATATATATAATATATATATATTACTAATATATTATATATATATACTATATAATATATATATATACTATATAATATGAATTATATGAAGGAAGGCGGGAAAAAAAACAAGTTCCTCGCACAGGAGGTGGAACTCATTGGTGAGAAGAAAGGTTGCAGGTGTGTGAGTGCCTGCAGCCACAACAGCTCCTCTTCTCCGATTTTTCAAGACTTCAGAGAGACAGAGGGAACGGAAGACCTTAAACCAAAGCTGATGGATTTGACAGCGGCAACACTTTTGTTTTCAAAAGGGGAATGAAAAAAAAAAAGGGAAATTTGTTCTTTCTCACATCTGCGTTTGCGAACGAAAGGAAAAAAGAAAAGAACAGTTAAACTAAGAGGTGCTGAACCTAAACCGAAGAAGAGAGAGATATAATTATAAATACGTCTATATATCTTTATTCCCATGGATTGAGTCAGTAGAGTCACAGGATTTTGGCCCCAGCGTCCTGGAGATTGGCATTAACTTACTTTAAAGTCATATATTCCTCCCCCCTTAGAGTTTAAGGGACCAAAGGACTTATTGCTTTTTTTTTAATATATATTAAATTTATAAGTCCTATATATATATATAATTAGATTAATTAAAAACAAAAGAAAAAACTCAGAGGTTTAAAAAAAAGAGCAGCAAACAGCAGCAAACAAATAATAATAATAAAAAAACACCGCTTCAAATCCAAGCTACAAGTCCGTCTCCAAGAGAAAGAGTCAATAACAAGCAGAAGTACTTCGAGAAACACCTGGGCTTACTAAAGCTGGTGGCTTCGTGACTCATTGAATGCGTAGGGTTTAAGGAGCAAAACTGGGGTTGTGGGGGTGTGGGTTTGGGTGGGTGGGTGGGGTGGGGATATTAACCCGGTAGCAATTTGTGCTCTCTCTTCCCCCCGTCCCCAGATAGAGGCTTAGTTTTCAAGAAATTTTGGGGGGGAAGGAGAGAAAGAGGAGAATAGCCCCTGATCTGCATCTGCCATGTTGAAAAGGAATATTTGATCAGTGCCAGAAGAAACACAGAACTAACGTGAACATCCGTAGTGGTCTTCTGAAGACCGTTAAGACCTTGTGGCTCAACGTTTCTACACTGAGACTGCTCGAGTTGAGACCGAGAAGGCCACCTTGGGCCTTGTAGTGGTCCAGGAGAGATTCTGCTCCCAAAGTAGGCAGAGTTTATCCAGAGCAAAACTAAATTTGATTTAAGTTATATTCAGACGAAGTTTGTTTTTCATGTACCTAAGAGCGTTGTTTGGCTATTAAATGTGACCATTGGATGACAACTTCTGGAGATCTTTGGAAGATGATCCCATGGCTTTAAGGGGTGGCAGAAGATCCTGGAGATTCTGTACCCCAATGCCCATGGACCAGGAATAGCTGTCTAGGAGTTAGAACAGTTGTTCTTAAACTGAGGGTATTAACTCCCAAGGGGTTAATGGAGCAATTTGTAATCGCTTCTTTGTGAGTTGAGTTGCATTTTAGGATGGCTATTCTCAAGACACTTGTGTAAAATGAGACAGTCTGGGTGTGTAGATAATTACATTATTCAAGACTAGAAAAAGGAATTATTGGATTACACAAGCATTTAATATCCTCTGATTTAGAGACAGGTTTATCCTCTCCATATTAAAAAGTTACTTAGAATTAACCCTGGGATATTCTTCGTGCTTCTCATTGGAAAAGAACTCCAACTTCTTTTATTCAGAATGCCTGCCTGTCCAGATTAATGCAGCTTACTCTCAAGTAAGTGTGTGCAAAATTGCATCCATCCTCTTTGTTTGAGGTCTTTTGGCTGCCCAATTCCAAGAAGAAAACCAGGGGTAAAGATTGATCATCAATCCCCAAGAGTAACCTATTTTAAATGTACAATGTATCTTGCTTTTCAATTCACTTTTGCATCCCCTCAAAAATTAAAAAGGGTTTAGGCTACAGAGACTGCCTTCATGTATTAATACCCCAATCCCTCTGGAAATTATCTATTATCTATGTAAAAAAAAAAACCAAACCCAGATTCAGGGTGAATCAATTAAAGCCCACAACTGCATAACATTTTACTAGTTTTGAGTGGTCATTAGCCAATATAGAACATTCCCACTTTAACTAGTGTACCGTTAGTAAACTTTACACATTCATTGCATGATTTGCCAGAAAAAAATAAATAAATGGAAAAGTGTACTGTAGCAGCCAACTCTTTCCCAATCAACTGAAATCAAAAGGATGGAGATTATATTTCATATCTGTCTTTGAGCCCAAGCCAATTTTTGAGTAACTTTTCAGTCTTTTTTGACTGATGGGACAGATTGAGGGTGCATCTTAGTAATCATACTTTTCATTGACCCCACCCCCCCAAAAAAAACATAGAACAAGCTTTTGAGTTTTCTAGAGCCACCAAAGGTATGGAAGAAGCTTTTCCACACCTATCTCAAGGAGCTATACTTGGTCTTAAACATTTAAAATGTCTAAAAGAGAAAGGGAAGCTGTGTTCATCCATTACAAAGCAAAATCAAGAACCATATTAAAATAACCACCTTCATGATGTGTATGTATGTTGTATAAATGTGTGTAAACACATGCATACATACACATGCATGCATGCATACAGTTCCTTTTTATCCTACACATGAAGGACAATTCTAAACACCTGGAAGGCTGCTCTGATCCCTGCAGCAAAGCAGCAGTTTCTAAGGGACAATCCAGGAGAGATTTCCATGAAACACAACGCCCAGAGTGACAATGAACTCTTGTCAGTTTCCACGACCACCACCTCTCTTGGACCATTGAACACCTCTTCCCCCTGGCCATGCTCAGATCATCCAGAAAGAGAAACCTGGATGTAAGAATGCAACCTCTTTAATTCCTTGAATAAGCACCTTTCAATGGAGTCAGGATTTCATCCATACTTATCTCCCCTCATCCCGAGACGATAGCTCCTAAATTTCTGATGAGCAATGGAGAAGAACTCATCATTCTACCATGCTGAATTTTGCTCCAAAAGAAGTTTTCAGGGAGTCTTTTAGAAAAGCACCTCCTATCTGGCCTTCATGACAGGCATTCTGGGCTTGCACTCCTGGAAATTCTTCAACAGACATATTGAAAAGACACAAGCCTTGTTTCCAATGTATTTGATCATCTCTCGGTATAGGTTGATTGTGGACAGGTGGGGGGAGAAAAAGTCAGGTAGATCATTTTGCATTTGTAGATAACAGATAATCAGAGTTGGAAGGGACCTTATAGGTCATCTAGTCCAACCCCCACCCAAGCGGGAGACCCAACACCATTTCTGACAAATGGCAGTACAATCTCTTCATGAAAGTCTCAACTGATGGCGGTCGCACAACTTCCGAGGGCAACTTCTGTTCCATTGGTTGATTGTTCTGCCAGAAAGTTTCTCCTTATTTCTAGGTTGAATCTCTACTTGATCAATTTCCATCCATTATTCCTTGTCTGGCCTTCAGGTGTCTTGGAAAACAGCTTGACCCCCTTCATCCTCTCTGGGGCAGCCCCTCAAATATTGGAATATTGCTATCATGTCTCCCCTGGTCCTTTTCTTCACTAAACTAGCCAGGCCCAGTTCCTGCAACTGTTCATCGTATGTTTTAGCCTCCAGTCCCCTAATCATCCTGGTTGCTCTTCTCTGCACGTTTTCTAGAGTCTCAACATCTTTTTTTATGATGTGGTGACCAAAACTGGGTGTAGTACTCTAGGTGTGGTCTTACTAAGGCCTTATCTCTGTGTCTCTTGTTGCACTGGTGTGATCGCAGCCAAATTTAATATTGCTTTCCAGAATCTTCTGCAGAAGATGAGGTCAGGGGAAGGGAGGGAAGGAGGGAGGGAAGGGGAATTCAATTAAGGAAGTGCCAAATAAGAATGAAGGACAGATAGAGAGTCATGAAGGATCTGGAGGTTATCTGTCTTTCATGAGTCACATTCCCCCAGTATGGTCACTCGGCCACTGGACTTCTTCGGATTCTTCTCTCGTATATTTTTTCCCCCTCTCTTTTCCTTTTCTGCTTTTTAAAAAAAAACTTTTCATGCTTCACTGTTAACATTTCCTCGTGGTTTAGAACAGAATGCTTTTTTGTAGTGTGATTTAGCATTGAACATAGAAGAGACCCCACCCCACCCATTCGAAACAAATGAAAACAAAGCAAAAAAAAAAAAAGNAAAAAAAAAAAAAAAAAGGAATCAAAATGAAAAAAAAGAGACAATCGATTTTAGTGACCTTGGGGAAAGAGGACTTTTTTCTCAGAGTAAAAGAAAAGCAAATGGCACACACATACACACGTAACAAACATGCACACATTACACAATGCACCCCATATGTGCACTCACAAAAATCCACATAAACAGCAACTGAGGAGGGTGGTGGCATATTCATAGTAGACGGTTGAAAATGCAGGCTTTTCCCCTCACTGGCAACAAAGAACAAGAGGTCAGACATAAGCTGACCCCATGTATGAGTGGAGCAGTTTTTTCTCATGTCTGGTTTGAAAAGCAGGCCATGTGACCATGCATATATAAGAAGTGGGGATCTGCTTGCAACGGGTTCTCCGTATCGGCTCACTTCTTGGGATCCTCTCTGCCAGGATAGGGCAACTTTTGGAAGGGCCAGGATATCTACAGGTAGCCTTCCTTCAGAGATAACGGAAGAAAATTGGGTGGAGTTGTCTCATATTGGTGGAGGGAGAGGTAGGGTTTTGGGGAGGGGGTTGCTAAGGTTCATGGGAAATGTGTAGGTTAAAAAAAGTGGATGAGACAGGATGCCAGGTTAAGTCATCGAAAGGTGTATAACCAACCTGAGAAACTCACCTTTGAGAATTGCTGGACTGGCACAGTTGCCTGGAACTTAACAGCTGGCTCAACTTTGGACCGAGAAGAAAGCCAACTTGGTGGCTTATTTTGTCCATATTTCCTTCCATCTGCTGATCTTTCTCTTCATCATTTCTTGAGGTAGCTTCCCCAAAGCTGGGTGATAGTTGTCAGAATCCATAGCCAACCATCAGGCTGAAGAAAGCTAAGTTGGGGTTTTTGAAGATCTGTGAGAAGCAAGCTGCAAGATGCTTTCAACTGATGCAATTTACCTTGCTGTTTTTGTTGGCAAGCCCTGGATACATGATTTGAGAAAGGATGCTTGGAGTAACAACAGAAGCTTAGAATAGATAGCTGGCAGTAGATGGAGGATCTTGATATGTTCATTTTGGTCTTTTCCAAGCAGTTTTAAACTACTACTCACTTCTGAAGGATAGAAATAGTTGGGAAATGAAACATCTGCAAGCAAACAGCCAAGTTCAGAGAACACCAAGAACTCCACATGGTAGGAAATCCTGTAGGAAATGAATGGACACGTCTGAATACATCTCTCAGCTTATTCCTTCAACTTTCAACAGGACCCCATGTTTCATTTCCAAAGCATTCTTTGGCCAAACAGTAGGTCATTGTTCACAAGCAAAGAAGCCATCATCTGGTTCTGAAGGTCTCTTTCTCATTCATTTAGCCATCATCAAAAATCTTTCATTCACATAGACTAGGCAGTCTGGAAAAGGCAATGGACAACCCACTCAGGAGAAAGTTGGTTGCCTATCTTCATCACAAGGTCAGGACTTGGGAGAAGATATTTGTTCAGAGAGTTCTTTTTCTCCAAGCTCTTCTGCAAGGGAAAAATGGAATTGATTTTTCCCTGGAGGGAATGTTGGATGGAAATTAACTTGTGGCTCAGGCCAAAGAGCTGAGATTTTATTTATTCCAGGACACTCGTGGAAGTTCTTAAGTGCTGTGGGGCTTTTCACTTTCCTCAGTGTCTAGGCCAGTGTTTCTCAGCCTTCTTTTAAACCAACCATCTGGCCTTTTGAAGGACACATTCTTGCTCCTTCTTCTGTTATCCTGCTCCTTTAAGGGTGATAGACCCTGCCAAGCTCATGTTTATGGCTTCAGAGAATGTTTTTTTTTCATTGTCCCCTCTTCATAATTATTTTCTATAGAGGTATAGAACATAGAATCTTAGGGTTGGAGGGGCTTTGGAGGTCCTCTAGTCCAACCCCCTGTTCAAGCAAGAGACCTTATATCATTTTAGACGAATGGTTGTCCAGACTCTTTTTTTGAAAACCTCCAACAATAAAGCATCCACAACTTTCGGAGGTAAGCGGTTCCATTGATTAATTGTTCTCTTGTTTGATCTAGGTTGGATCTCTCCACCCATTCCTTCTTTTGTCCTGCCCACTGGTGTTTTGGACAATAGATTGATCACGTCTCTGTGACAAACCCATGAGACTGCTGTCATATCACCCCTCAATTGTTCAACACATGGCTTAACCTCCAGACCCCCTATTCATCTTTGTTGTGTTTTTATGCACTCTTTCTGGGGTGTCAATTTCTTTTTTGTGTCATGCAGACTAGAATTGGATGCAGTATTCCATGTGTGGTTGTGAGGCTCAGAAGGCCCTGATGATGCTTTCCTCAACTTTAGAGAAAGTCAAGAGAGAACAAGGAAGCGGAATTCCTTAGCATTTCAGTCTTGTCCATATCATCAGCTATATTGCCATCCACCACCTAAATAGCAACTCAGCCTATTGTGACCTTGGTCAGGAATCTGGTAGGAATGCTAAACATAGACAAGGGAGGCTAGAGAGGCTTCTTTCAAGACCAGCTGTCAAAACCCATCACTCTACAGTTTTCCACATACATTCACAAAAAGAAGACAATGTTATGTCTATAAAGACAGGTCTATAAATTAGATTTATGGCCACTCCTGGTTACTCTTCCTGGATAAGCCTCTGTAAAGGGTAACTGGTGTGAACAAGAAAATCTGTCCTTTGTCACACTTGATTTTTGGCCAAGGTTAAGGAGGGTTGGGAGGGACCAATGTTGAAGGGCTCTTTAAAAAAAACCTGTCAAGGAAATGTGTCATTTTTTTTTTCATTATATTAAAAGCACAGAAAGATGCATGCCCTTTCAGTAATATCCCTTCTTTGCCAACCATTTCTTTTTCTTCCAAGATATTTGATCAGGAAAATATGAACACTAATCGGTGGAATATGTTGGATGCACATATTGTGCCATTGTGAATGTTGCGGGTTGCTTTTTTATGTATCCATTCTTTACAACTGCTTGAATACCTTTAACAATGGTGACCAAGGACAAGAAGGATTGATACCTCTGATTATGTCAACTCTCTAGGCTTGTCAGAATGAAGGGATACGAGTTTTGCCTTACAGCAAAGCATTTTTTTTTTTAATGTAAATAACATTCCTTTTAGTTTTAGAAAAAAGAAGTCCAGGGATGGTGGAAACAAAACATCCTTGCAGGGTATGAGGTGAAGGCAGACAACTTAAGGTGCCAAAGCCTGAATGTGTCCAGTTGTGTATATAAAATGGAAGAAAGATAACATATTGTGGTATCTCCTTGTTATTTCTAATTTGAAGACCTTCTCAAACAATAGGTACCCGCTAGATCAGGGGCCTTCAACTTCGGAAAACTTTTAAGACTTGTGGACTTCAATTCCTGGAATTCCTCAGCCAGAAATTCTGAGAGTTGAAGTCCACAAGTCTCAAAATTGCCAAAGTTGGAGACCGCATGATCTAGATAGGTTGACTTCAAGTTCAAGAATTTTCAGCCATGGTTATGCCACTCTGAGCATTCTGGAAATTAAGTCCATACATCTAAAGTGTGTAAAAGAATACTGTCTATTCTATTGGCTACTGTTTCATAAGCTAACCCCCCCCCCCGTGTCCATAACTGCTGAGTGAGCGATGGTGTGTGGGTCAGAGATGGCCTCAACCCCCCTTTTAATTACGATGCAACGCTTCATTTCAGCTTGACGCCTTCTGAAGCATTGCAAAGCACATAACAGGAGAACCGGGCTGATGGCCTTATTCTGTGCACGCCACCACAACCTGATCAAATGTAGTGCCAGTGGACATGGGGAGGTGGGGTTAGCTCTGGGAAAACGGAGAAAGGGTTCATGGAGGGGTTTAACTCTCTCTGGAAGGAGGTGACCTCATGGAATAGCCCTCCTCCAAAAGAGTCAGGGTTAGGCTTCTCTATGGACTCTGTCTCTCGGGTTTTACTTCCCATCATCCCACAATCATCTTGAGGAAGGGGTGAAAGGAAACGTTGGCATTGATCCTGTTGTAAGTATTCCTTTCTAAGCTTCGTTTCAAAGACTTCTTTTTTTTAAAAAAAAGGAAAGAGCTGGCCTGCCATTTTTTCAGCCGCTGAAAGTCAGGCCCATCCTTGTGGCCTCAAGATATGGGGGTTTGCCTCTTCCTGCAAACAATATATGTTGGTTCTCTTCTCCCTGCCCAGACTAACAGCTGACTGGATGTTGTTTGGGTTGTTAGCCAAACCTAACTGGAAGCGAGAACTCCAGGCACAGATGCATCCCACTAAAACTGGTTGCCCGCGATTGCCATAAAGCACAAACCGCTTACATCTTTTAAGGGCTATGTTTTTGCTATTATGGTCTCTAGATGTTAGATGGGACGCAGACTGGGGCAGTGGGTCTTACTGCAAAGCTACCTCCGATACAGAACCATCCTTCTTTTTGTGTGTACAGCCAAGTCCTTCCTGAAGATTTCACTACTCATCCTTTCCTAGAAAGCCTGAAGCTTTTGAAAAAAGGTGACTTTTCAACTATTTTTTTTTTTTAATTATAAGGGATACTGTAAAGGACTATCCATGAAAACAGATATTTTGGAACTTGAGGGGTTTTAGGTTACGCTACGAATTCAGGTGGGATCAAGAGGGGTCCCTATAAATTCTAGCGACTTAAATAGTAGGTCTGTTAAAATGTACTTTGCTCAATACCCATCGTCAGAAATCGTGCCATAAAATTAAATTTTCCTTTCTGGTTTCTTCAGTACAGACAACCCCCCATATAGTTGGAATTAACAAGATCTTTTGGATCAAAGATGAAAGCTCTCCAAGAGAGCCATTTCTCCTACATTGGGTATTAAACCAGATCTGGAATTCACGTGTTGATTAAATCATTCTAGGAGAGCAGACACAAATACTTCTACTGTTATCCTGATGAATGGGAGTTGACCACCCTGGGTTTCTTTTACAGCTGTTGCAATATGTAGAAACCCCTAAGTCAGAGAGGCCACCTGGCATGAGATTTTGCAGTTGTCAAAGGCTTCTCTACCCTATTTTCAGAAAACAAGTAGAAGGGATTTCTACTTGGACCCCAGCAGGTTGGCATTCCATCTGACATTCCAACCTTCTTCCTTTCCTCCAGCTTTTGCTTAGGCAATGGGTCAAGGCCTACAGGGCCTTTGAAATATCATCCTTGGTTTGCAATCTTCTTGGCCAGGGGTCTCCAACCTTGGCAACTTTAAGACTTGTGGACTTCCAACTTCCAGAATTCTGGGAGTTGGAAGTCCACAAGTCTTAAAGTTGCCAAGGCTGGAGACCCCTGCTCTTGGCCATAACTTGGAAGTCACGAGGACCCAGGGATGAAGTGTATGCGAAGTATAATCGTAACTTTTCTTGACAACCAAATTGATGGTGGGTGTAGTGATGACCCACTCACCCATGTGTCTAGGCACCTCTGAAGAGGGAAGAGTGCTTGTTTTCATTCGTAGCATGACAAACTGATGGGTCTAGATTTTAGCCCACCAACAGAAGTTGTGGAAAAGAGCCCAATGTTTTCAATAATTTTTGAAGGTGGCCACCATCATCGAAGTGGCCAGTGTAGTGGCCAGTGTATGTAAAGGACTGTGTTTGGGGAAAATGACCCATTTCAAGCCAACTTTCCACCATTGTTGTTCCTTTAGAAAGATCATGGTATGAATTGTAGATTTGGCTTTCTGTATGCAAGATATTTCTGTTCTTTCCTCCAAGTCCTTGGATAACCATCAGTTTCCCATCCAGATCACAAGCACAGGGAAAAGTGGAAACATTTGGTTGTAAATGCGGTTATATTACTGAATCAAAACCTTTTAAGAAAATCTGTACCTCCTGCATATTTTTTCCCCCATGAGGGTCATTTGAAAGCTGCCAACACAAGTGGTTTCAATAAAAATAACCTCCCCCCCCCAACTCACTCATTTCCTTTCATGCTCCTCTGCACCCCACCCACTTCTGCATAATCGTATTGTTTTCTTTAGGCCCCACTAAGATTTAAAAATGGCAGCAGCAGGAAGAGGTCAACAACTACTCCACACTTCCTAAAATGTGAGATGTGCAGTAATTATGCAGGAAATGAGAAGGTTTACGACTAAATCTAGGTAAATGGGGGAAAAATTCAGTTATCCTTCTCCAATGTAGTACCTGCTTAGAGGATGATAGAAATTCAAAGTATTTCCATGATGGAGAAATCTGAATTAATTGAGAGTTGATGAAACTGTCAAGTTAAGGTCCTCATCATCCAAAGTCTAGAGTTTGGATCAACTGATGAGATTCCCCCCACCCCCGTGGTTGGTTATTCACTTAAGTCAGATCTTTGGCTACACAATTCTCATCTTGGATAGCCAGATTGAAAGGTCCACATGCAATGATAGTTTGTGCCTAGTTTGGCTGTTCTGAATGGCAATGCTCCCCATGATAATCTCTTTTTCTGCCCTGAATTTGGGAAGAGGAACTTTCTTTAGGCCATCTCCCCCATTCCCATTCCCATTCCCACACTCACAAACACACACTCATGGGCTTTCGGTTTCCATCCTCCAAAGGAACACTGCCTCCCAACGGTGGGGAGCATTTTGGGGGGCATTCCAGTGGATTATACAATTCTTTTGATTGGTCTTTCTTATGATTTCCTTGTAGTATAATAATAAAGACAGACAATTGGGCGTTGTGATCTCTGTAGCTCTGTAGTTAAAATGATATTCTGCTTAAGACTGAAATAAAGCACAGTCCAGTGGGAATTTGACCGGATTGTTTGCGTGAGTCTCTTCTCAAAAAGTTCTGTGCTCTTTGGGAGCTGCCTACCACTTTATTTAACTAACCTACTTTAAACCTCACCGGATCCTTGTATTCTTTGATGGGCAAAACAGCAAAGAAATGCCCATTGGCTCATGTTTATGCTTCATGTCCGCTCCCTGGGAAATTCCACAGCAAAGCCCAAGCTTGACATCGTGAGACAACAGGAATTTCCTGGCTCCACAGAACCATAAATAGCCTTTTGGGTTCTAAATGTTCAGAAGATAATAATGCAGGGCGGATCACTTGCCTGTCAAGAGTTCTCTTTTGAGCCCAAGATAAAAACATCCCTAACCACAAAGGAAGGAAGCAGTTGAGGCCTCAATTTGACCAGGTGTTATAAAGAATCCAAAATGCGCTCCCTCTTAAGTAACAGCTTACTCAGAACGCGGGAAAGAAGAGGAACCCATTCGTAGATATTGCTATCTGATCAGTATACTGGACCAAAGTTTGGAACATTGGGAGGCCTCCCAGAGGACAGATGGTTGAGACCAACATTCCTCAATCTTGACCACTTTTAGGACAGGTGGACTTCCACTCCTAGGATTCTCCAGCCAGCATTCTTGGGAGTTGAAGTCCCACTCATCTTAAAGTGGCCCAGGTTGAGGAACGTTGATCTAGAACCTCTTGTCAACTTTGTCTCTTATTTATTTATTTTGCTCCATGGTCTGTCAAGAGCATGATGACTGGATTCCAGGTTCCTTCCTACCCCCAAATTCCTATCACCACAACTTTTTTCAAGAAAATCTGGTCTTATCTGATCTCCTCTTCATCCTTGGTCTTCCTTCCTACACAACAGACAACAGAAAGTGGGAGAGGGAAGATCCAGGAGGCAAGGGGGGCAGGGATCTTAAATGGGATGTTCTCCAGAAATCCAAAACATACAAAGGACAGTTGCAGGGTTTGGGTTTGGCTAAAGAAAAGAAGGACTAGAGGGGACACAATAACAGTCTTCCAGTATTTGAGATATTGCCACAAAGAGGAAGGGGTCAACTTATTTTCCAAAAAGAGCAGGACAAGAAACAATGGATGGAAACTAATCAAGGAGAGAAGCAACCTGGAATTAAGGAGAAACTTCCGAACAGGGAGGACAATTAACCAGTGGAACGGCTTGCCACCAGAAGTTGTGGCTGCTTCCTCACTGGAGGTTTTTAAGAAGAGACTGGACAGTCCCTTGTCTGAGATGGTATAGGATCTCCCGTTTGATCAGGGGGCTGGACTAGAAGACCTCCAAGGTCCCTTCCAGCTCTATTCTGATTCTGAAGTGGACAACCTGCAGCCACAAAGAACTTAGCTAACCATGTTAGCTAAAACCCAATTGTGTTTTTCTGCCATTTGCAGCTAGGAATCAATGCAGGCTGTCACAGTTCAGAAGGAAAACAGAAAGAGCAACAACAGATTCTCGCCTCCTATGCCGATATGTCCATCAATATATGTGATGCAGCCATTCCTCCCTCCTCCCTGTGACAAGAATGGTTAAATGTGACCTTGGGTACCGCAAAGATGGCTTCCCCATGGGTAGAGAGAGGGGTATATTTCCATAGGGGGAATATATGTGAATACCCATATTCACATATATACATTCCCTGACTCCTTAGCCAGGGAAAGGAGAACAACAGGAATCCAGCTTGGCGCATCCTAAATCCTAATCTGAACAAAAAATGGATTGTTCCATAAAGGACCTGAAGGTCTGAAAGTATAATTGCAAGAACAACAAAAGAAAAAACTAATCTCACACACACACACACACACCAATGGAGGAAGTGTGTGCAAAAGGAAGCGCACCGCTGTCCTGCATATACAAGAGGAAAAACCGCCACATCTGCTAGCAGGTTTTGGAAAAAGGACCTCACACAGGGGCACCGAGCGCTGCTTTTTTTTCAAAGAGAATTTTAATAAGCTAAAACCGCTTGCTTGCACGCGCACATTCTCTCTCTGGGGGCTCTCTTGTGTCATTGTGGGGTGTGTGTTTGTGTGTGTGTGTTTGTTTTGTGTTTCTTTTTCTTTTTTGCTCGCTTTCACGGTTCCAAACGCCGTCGCCGAAAACGGGGGCATTCAGCAAAACCCTTTAAACCCTTCCAAGCGCTCACGGAAATTGGGTCCAACTCCGCCCACTCAACTCTACGGATGGGGGGGGGAGAGGATGGAGCTGCTGCGTGCCCCCCCCCTTCCAGGGCTGTTCCCCCCCAGCCCCAGCATCCGCAGTCCAGAGGTTTTGACAGTGGTTGCTCCCTTCGGTGGGGGGGGGTCTCAGTCTTCGGCCAGGCAGAGTCCTGTGTATGGTCTACAACATCGGTCCCTTTTCCTGCCCCCCTCGGGGACAGCGCCAGCACAGTCTGAAGGGAGGGGCTCCTCCACCCCCTCAGTTTGTATAGACCTGAGTGCCAATTACACGCATGATCTCCTTCTGGATTTTAGGGTCCTGAGTATTGATGTTGGCGTCTCCGACTTGGCCGTCTTCATACCTGTGAGGACCAGGGAGGGGGAGAAGAACTGTGAAATGTTCTCTTTTGGGGGGTGGGGGGGGGCTCCTTCCCATCTGGCTCCTGAGCTATCCCACAGAGGGAGAGCGGCCTCTCCTCCCACGTGGCTGAGGAGACCGAGCTTACTCACACAAAGAAAAAGCGGGTGCAGACGTGATCAGACACGGGACAAACCCAGATGTTGCCATGCTTCTGGAGATCCTTGGATGTGATCACTGCAAGGGAGCAAGAAGAAGGGGGTCAATGATAGAGAAGGGAGAAATGGACACGGCTTGCACCGGTCTGCCCCATTATGCCAGACAGCCAAATTTGGGGCGGGAGAGGTTTCCAGGGTACCAGCCTGGCCACTGTTGAAATGGACTGCAGGAGTAACTGGACATTCAGATTGACTCAGCAAAGCCTGCTGTCAGGGCTCCAACAAATCCACACCTCCCCCCCATTCAAATCACAAGTCTTTAGCCGCATCTTTCAGAGTTTAAAAAAAAGATTTATTAGGAGTGGCCATGTCGGCGTTACCTGGGTGCAGCCGACACTAAAATACACCATTCATTTCCCCCTTGACCCCTGGTCTTCCCCCCACCCCCCTTGATGTACATTCTCCAATGGGACACATCCATAGCCAAGAGTCATCAATCATGCTCTCCAGTAAATTTCTTGTGCGCTGACAGTTTTGGGCTGCCAAGGCATTTGAGGAATGCACTGCTTTCCCCCACTCCCTTTCTGAAGGCAACTAAAAAGACCAAAGGAGTATATTTATTTTTTTATTGACACCTGCACGATGTCCCAAAGGTGTTTTTTCCAAAGGCAACTGGACCTTCCTTGTTTTTTCCCCCCCCTTGAAAAGAACTGAAGAAGCTTCTTGGATGAGAAGCCAAACATCTTCAACGAAAGTCAAGTTGCCTTCTGAAAAAAAAAAAAAAAAAAAAAAAAAAAAANAAAAAAAAAAAAAAAAAAAAAGCACCTTTGGGGCAACCCATGGCCTGGATGACTGAGAATCTCCACAGACTTTAACATGTTTCCAACCTCTTTCCTTCTGTGAATGATCTATCCATCAGCACGTGCACACACACAATGAAGGAAGCAGATGGGACCAGGAGTAAAATCTCACAGGGGTGAACCGGACAGGTCAACCGAACGCTCCCTTTTCAAACTCACCTTCGCAAAGTGCGATGCAGTTCAGATTGCGACTCTGCAGGAATCTGGACTGGATGGATCGCGTCTGGAGAGGAAAGCAGAGATCCAGAATCAGCCCCACCCCCTCTTGCTTGGCACTTGTCACCAATTTCCCCATCCTGCCCTCCTTGGCTTCTGTCCCTAAGCCCACCCCCAGGTGCTCTCCCTAAAAAAATGTGTCCCCACCACATCATAACAAAGATGCAATGAAGAGTGTCAGGACTCCAGCAGTAACCCCCATTTAAATCATGAGTCTCTAGCCTGATTTTCAAAGACCAAAGATTTCTTAGAAGACATGCTGGCGCTGCCTGGGTGCAGCCAACTCTGAGACACATCATTCATTGTCACCCTTGACCCTGGTTTCCCCCCCCCCCCTCCCTCTGGGTGAATCANCCCCCCCCCCCCATCCCTCTGGGTGAATCATAATTCATGTTCTCCAATGGGACACATCCATAGCCCAGAGTCATCAATCATATTCTCCAGTTGGCATTTTTGCGTGGCAGAAACTGTGGTTGCCTGGAAACTATCTACAAAAACATCCATGGAATGCAGTTTCTGTTTTGCAGCTGCTATACTACTCCCCCCTCCCTTCCTGTTGGCAATGCTAAAAGGCCAGAGAAATATTTTATGAGTTGACAAAGAAGAGTGTGGGGAATCAGGAGATCCAGGCAGTCCGAATGAATGTATGGGTTGATAGCAAGCATCAGCTCTCTACAAGAATCTAAACTACTAACGGTCAAAGCAAATTGGTGGTAGATAAGAGTCAACGGAATTCAAGGTGGGCTGGACTTAGATCTCTTGTAGGCCTGAAGGGCCTGATGACACGACTGACCCTTCTTTCAGACTCAGCCAGGTTTTCTCCTACATCTGCTTATGACACCCAATGTGGCAGGTCCATGGCAGATCCAAAGATCTGCATCAGAGGTGGTATTTAGCTGGTTCTGACCAGTTCTGGAGAACCGGTAGAGGAAATTTTGAGTAGTTCAGAGAACTGGCAAATACCACCTTGACTGGTCCCCCCCTCTATTCTCTGCCTCCCAAGTCCCAGCTGATTGGCTGGGTCTCCTTCTGTTGCCCTGCAAAGGAGAACGGAGCCGGAAAGCAGGCTAGTGGGGTGGGGAGGGAATGAGATTTTGCGGTATCCTTCCCATGCCATGCCCAGCAAACCACGCCCGCAGGACCAGTAGTAACACTTTTTTTGAATCGCATCACTGATCTGCATAACCACTATGTTACCTGGGGAATCGTGTTCATTCGGTTGTACCTCTGCACCAGCTCATCCTTAGAGGGCATCCGGTGCTGCCCTTTCCCCATCCCTGCGTGGACAATGAAGAGGGTAAGAAGCAGCATCCATGGGGGACACCAGGATTTGGTTGACCTCCTAGCCTGCAAGTGAGCAGTGCTCTTAAGTCACTGACAAAGCAAAGCTTTGTGGAGAGTGGAGTAATGCAAACAGCAAACATGATCAAAGGAGATCCTGCTTATCGAGAGAGTTCTGAGTCAAGCACCCTTGACCTAACACGTGGCCTTACAATAGATTCCTTGTTGTCTGCCAAGCTTTCTTTCTTTTTCTTTCTTTCTTTCTTTCTTTTTTTCTATCCTTCGATTAAATTAAAATGAGCTCAAAGCTAACACGCTGCAAAGCTAAACCCCAGCCCTCAAGGATATATTCTGTAGAAATTTCCTGACAGAACAATTAATCAGTGGAACAACTTGCCTCCAGAAGTTGTAAATGCTCCAACACTGGAAGTTTTTATGAAGAGGTTGGAGAACCATATGTCTGAAATGATATAGGGTTTCCTGCCTAAGCAGGGAGTTGGACTGGAAGACCTCCAAGGTCCCTTCCAACTCTGTTATTCTATTCTATTGGAAGTTTTGAATTCTATTCTATTCTATATTCTCTTCTAAATTCTCTTCTCTTCTCTTCCTTCTCATTCTATTCTATTTATTCCATTCCATTCTATATTCTATATTTTCTTCTACATTCTCTTCTCTTTTCTGCTCTTCTCTTCTAATTCTTATTCTCTCCCAGAAAGACTTCAGAGGCATTTTCAGAAAAGAAAAAGACTGGCTGGTCACAGCCCAGTAGTTTGCTGGCTTTCCAATGTATGAGTACTAATAGAAGAGAATATTTGAAACTCATGGATGAACTATGGGGTCCTTGCTGCTCTCTCTCTCAGCTTGGGGGTTTTCTTGCAGACATTTCATAACCCGGCTAGGTAACATCATCAGTTCTAGTAGGGAGTGGGGATTGCTCTCATTTTACGTACGAGTGGCTATTCCTATCAGTATTGGTGGGAGTGGTCTTGGCAGTTCTTTAATTGGGCTGTTGTTTATTGTTAGCTTGCTTGTCTGACCTGACCAACTCAATTGTAACAGGACAATTCAATCTGAGTGTAGATCCCACACTGCCTCCTCCTCTTCCAACTATTAAGCAGAACTTCATATAATGGTCATTGAGAAGAAACAGGTTCATCTCACATTTTCAACTGATTTGTAAGGCTAGGTCTAAAAATTCATTTGGTGCATGATGGTTAGTACAACTGCCTTCTTTATTCCTATACTCAGGAATAGACCTTAAAGTCTGCGTTCATAAAGTATATTTAACCTGGTTACTGAATTAACCCACGGTCAGGCTTTGCACAATTACACTGAACCTTAAACTAATCAATAAGCTAAGCTTATATAACATATTCAGCTAAGATTAAAGCTAATTTAACATGTTGCCACCTGCAACCCCTTGATCTGTGAGACCCTCACAGGGGATGGCTGCCCCTCACCTTCTCACTCCAATACCACATCATATTGTTGCTGTGAAACAAAAAGTGGGAGATATCTATCTGTAGATCTTCACTCTTTGGAGGATGAAGGGCATTTAAAAAACTTTTTTAAAAGGACTCTGTGACACTGTGTTTTTCAATTTTGACCCATCCACTTAAAGAGCCAACCAACTGGTTGGATGAAGGAGGAGATTACCATAACTATTCTTAATTTATATATAAATTATTATAGCAGAGTGGAAATAGTAAAAGGCAGTGAGGCTGGGAGGGCTCAAGGCCGTGTGTCACTCTGTGGAAGCAAATAGGCCCATAAGGTGGGCCACAGGTGCATGGTGCAGCTGCCTTATTGGACATTTGCCACAACTGTGCACAAGGTTCACTTGGGACATTCCCTGAGAGTCTTAAAACAAGCTTCCCACCAAAGCACACCCCATCCCAAACTTCAGGACAACCCACTGCGACTGTTGGTAAGATCCACCCATTCTGACGACCTCAAGCTAGCAACCTGCTCCACACATACCCAACCTTCTCAAGGGCAGGAGAACCTTTGCAGAAGGAGAAGGGGGCCCTGGGTCAGGTTCCCCACCACAAAAGAGAGAGGAAGAGGGAGACAGGGCCAAGGTTAGTGCTGGCTGCCACCCAGTTCAAGACGCTCGAGATGTCAGCCAAAGGAATTGACCCAGATGTGTGGCATGAATGGTCCCTTCCCCGCCCTGGGGATCATGTGGATGAAAGAACACAGGGGGTGGAGGGGAGGGTGAGAGCGGCTCTTGGATGCAAGACAAGCGCATGTGCAGGACATGAGGTGCACTGACAGATGGAGGGACGACGGGAGAGCCGCTTACCTGAGTATCCAAAGGAAATACTGGAGATGGGGCTCAGATAGATGCCTTTGCCATAGGCTGCTCCATGCAGCTTGCAGAAAAACACCAATGTGAGCCAGAAAAAAACAAAAACCAAACCAAACCAAAACCAAAACCAAAACAAAACCAAAACAAAACCAAAACAAAACCAAACCCAAAAACAAAACAAAAGCAAAACAAAAACCAAACCAAACCAAACCAAACCAAACCAAACCAAAACAGAACAAAACAGCAGGCTAGGGCAGGGGTGTCAAACTCAATTTCATCGAGGGATGTGGTTGACCTGGGGGAGGTGGGGGTGGATGGGGGGGGCACGTCCGACTGGGTGGGCATGGCCAGCTTGATGCCACTCCCCCAACCTGCTGGCATGTTTCCTCTTCGCGTTGGATAGACCAGGCTGAAGCTACATTGGCCTGATCTTTCCTCTTCACATTGGGTAGGCCAGGACAGTCCCGCAAGCCGGATATGACCACATTGTGGCCAGATCCGATCCGCGGGCCTTGAGTTTTGACACCCCTGGGCTTGGGGGGGCGGGGAAATGGGACAGAGGACAGTCTGGGCCCTGGAAAACTGCGGTGTTGTTGTCTCTTTCTGGCATTATCTGGAAACACTGATTTCTCCTGTCTGGCTGCGGAGTCCCCCTGCTAGGGCTAGTAAGTTTCGTTCTATACGGTAGCCAATCACTGAGCAGATCTTCTGATGCGGGGGGTCTCCCTCCAAAATGAGCAGGAGAACAGGCCGCCAAGTTACCTTATCTAGAGAAGCTGGCTGCGAACTGAGTAGCCTTCCATGCTGGGATGCCTTGGGATGGTGCATCCCAGCCTGCCCCTCCTGGTGGAAGCAGAGGGTGATGGAGGGAGGGTCTCTCCTCCCAAGGCCTAACTCTCAGCACGTAAGCACGTTAGGGTTGTTGCTTCGATCTGTTTGGTGACAGGGTGGGCCCTGGGTGTTGAGCTCTTCAAATTAGGCAGGGGTTTTCTGCAGGGGGAGGGAGCACGCATGGAAAGAAGGTAGAAACGTAAAGGTCTCCCTCGCACATCCGTGCTAGTCGTTCCTGGCTCTAGGGGGTGGTGCTCATCTCCGTTACGAAGCCGAAAGCGCTGTCTGAAGACATCTTCATGGTCATGTGGCTGGCAGGACTAAACGCCTTGGAAGGTGCACAGAACACTGTTTCCTTCTCACCAAAGGGGTCCCTATTTTTCAACTTGCTTTTTTTTTTTCTTTTTTTTTTACATGCTTTCAAACTACCAGGGTGGCAGAAGTTGGGACAAGTCAATGACGCTTGTGATATGTTTAAATGTTCAGTTGACTGAGTTTCATGTTTTCAAATGAATACAAGAGAAATTTTTAAATAGTTCCTTGCAGCAACTAGCCTTCCTCTTCAAGCCATGGAAGAGCACAATTTTTGTTTGTGCTGCAATTATTTTATTTTTATTATGATTCATCGTAAAGTCAGCCAGATGTTCACACTGGGTTTGGCATTTTTGTCTATTATTATTATTATTATTATTATTATTATTATTATTATTATTATTATTGTTGTTGTTGTTGTTGTTGTTGTTGTTGTTGTTGTTATTNTATTATTATTATTATTATTATTATTATTATTGTTGTTGTTGTTGTTGTTGTTGTTGTTGTTGTTGTTATTGTTGTTATTGTTGTTATTATTTTACTACTACTATTACTACTATTTTTAGGGAAGGGAGAACTACTACTATTACTACGATTATTACTATTATTTTTAGGGGAGACAATTACTACTAGTATTATTACTATTACTACTATTTTTAGGGAAGGGAGTACTACTACTAGTAGTAGTATTATTACTATTATTTTTAGGGCAGGGAGAACTACTACTATTACTACTACTACTATTATTACTATTACTATTTTTAGAGCTGGGAGAACTACTACTACTATGATTACCACTACTATATTTAGGGCAAGAAGAATGCTGAATCCTCTTGAATTCCTCAGAAGAAAGTGTAAGCTGAAATAAAATCAAGACTTTTAAGGCCACAACACACTTGTAGGGAAGGATATGAGTGTCTGTAGATACGCAGGTGTCTTTATTTCAACGAACACAACTGGAAAGTGAGAAATGCAAAGCATTTCCTCCAAGAGACACCACGAGGGATGCGATGCAGTTAATCCACGCGGAGTTGCCAAGTCATGCCAGCCTCCAGGACTGGCACCAGGTCCTGCTGCATTGAGCCACACGGTGCTATTGTACAATGACACCGAGGGAGTTGAAGCTGGCTACAGCCCAGCACACCAAGCCCTTATGCTTTACCAGGGGACTCCCGATGGTTGAAGGGTGAGGTGAACAGCAGCTGGGGCAGGTGGGGGGGGGGGGTGTCCAAAGGGAGTGGGCAGGAAAGTTTATTTCCCCAACCCCGGGATGGGATGGTGGTGGTGGCTTGGGGCAAGACACCAGAGCTGCCCGTAGCGCTGGACAGGAAGGGAGCCCCAATGAAGCAGGACAAGTCAACTAGCTAGCTGTGATTATCATCTGAAGAATGGGGGGGGGGGGTTGTTAGGCCAGGAAGCCCACAGCCTCCCGTGAATGCGAGCTGCCCCTCTGAGAACGTCAGGAGCCCAGCACAGTCCCTTACCTGCAATTTGGTGTAGGATGCGTTGACCAGCCCATTGCGCAGAATGGAATGCCAATTCTCAATGTGAGAGCCGCTGTGGGGTGAGGGAAGGGGGAGGTGAGAGAGAAAGAAACTCATCACTCGCCACAGACTTTTCTGCCGCCACAGATAATCATGTCAGCATGCGCGCATCAATACAAGACCTTGTGGCAGAAAACAGACCAATGCTTCAGGCTAAGTGAATCTGCAGAAAATGCTTGCAAAACCGCTGCTTCCCAAACCTCTTTGCAATCAAGGCGAAACCGAGAGAGACAGAGAGGAGGGGGGAGAAAGAGAGAGAGAGAGAGGAGAAAGAAAAGGAGAGAGAGAAAAAGAGAAAGAAAAAGAAAAAAGAGAAAGAGAGAGGGGGGAGGGAGGGAGGGAGGAGAGAGAGAAAGGGGGAGAGGAGAGAGGGAGAGAACGAGAGAGAACGAAAGAAAGGGAGAGAGAAAGAGAGAAACAGAAAAAGAGAGAGGGATGGAGGAGAGAGGAGAAAGAAAGAGGGGGAAAGAGGAGAGGAAGAGAGAGAGAAAAAGAGAAAAAGAGAAAGAGAGAGGGAGGAAGGAGAGGAGAAGAAGAGAGAAAGAGAAAAAAAGGGAGAAAGAGAGAGAAAAGGAGAAAGAAAAAGAAAAAAGAGAAAGAGAAAGAGAGGGAGGGAGGGAGGAGAGAGAGAAAGGTGGGAAAGAGAGAGAGGAGAGAGGAAGAGAGAGAGGAGAAAGAGAGAGAAGAGAAAGAAAGAGAGAGAGAAAGAAAAAGAGAGAGGGAGGGAGGAGAGAGGAGAAATAAAAATGGAGAGAGAAGAGAGGAAGAGAGAGAAGAGAAAGAGGGAGAGAGAAAAAGAGAGAAAAAGAGAAAGAAAAAGAAGAAAGAGAAAGAGAGGGAGGGAAGAGAGAGGAGAGAGAGGAAGAGAGAAAGAGAAGAGAAAGAAAGGGAGAGAAAGAAAGAGAAAGAGAGAGAGGGAGGAGAGAGAGAAAAGGGGGAGAGAGGACAGAGAGAGAGAAGAGAGGAGAAAGAGAGAAGAGTAAGAAAGGGAGAGAGAGAGAAAAAGAGAAAGAAAAAAGGGAAAAGAAACAAAGAAACAAAAAGAAAAAGACATGAGAGAGAAAAGACAAGAAGAGAAAAAAGAAAGAGAAGAGGAAAAATGAAAAAAGAGAAAAGGAAAGAGGAAGAGAAAACAAGAAGGAAGAGAGAAAAGAAAAGCCCAAACACTCTCGAGACAAAGCACCCCAAATTACCCCTTCTCATTCGGGTTGGACTGGGAGGAGGACTGGGAGGGACTGGGAAACGGAGCCAGGAGACTTACTGAAAGGCGAAGGTGCTGCCATACAGTTTCTTCGCTGTCCGGAAACGAGCCTCCTTCGCAGGAGGGCTGCTCAGCAGGAGAAACTGGTGTGAGGTGTGCATAAATTTCAGCTGCTACCAAGGGAAACGGACCCACGTGAAAAGGAGAAGTGGAGGGGAGGGGAGGGGAGGGCACAACAGCAGAGAGAGAGAGAGAGAGAGAGAGAGAGAGAGAGAGAAAAGAAGAAGGACCATCATGCAAGGTAGTTTTTCTGCCAGCAAGCTCCAATTCCAATCTAACAGCCTGCCTTTTCCTAATCCTGTTTTTGTTTCATCTTTTTAAGGTTTTAATGAGCATTTTAAAAGTCTTTTTACAAAAGGTAAATTATTCTGGCTCTTAACACAGGACTTCCAAGGGGGTGGACTCTCCATTCGTTGACTCTTCCTTTAAAAAAAAAAAAATATGGCAGTGCAATTGTGCTTGTTCTTTTTTACCAAGTAGCTCTGGGAGGAAGAAGCTAGCCATAACTTAGCGATAATTAGCAATAAACCAGCAAATCATTTAGAAGGATCCCGGACACTTCCTCACGAAACTCAACACTGGCAAGTTACAACAGGTTGTAAGAATGCTAACTCCAAAGGGGTGGTGGTGGTGGAAATGGGGGTTACTCCCTGAGAAGAGTTTTACAGGAGGAGCCAAATGTCACAGCATTTAAAAGGTGTGGATGTTAAAAACAATTGAAAAAAAATATTTGAATGTGCAGAAATGAATAGACTGACAGTAGAAATTAAAGAAAAAGAAGAAACTGAATCTTACATGGAATGGAATATGTTTTTATCAATGGATAGAGAATAGAACAACTTAAAAAAGCTCTGATGTATTTATAGAGCAATTAGAGAAATTTAAGCAAAGTTACGTGTGATATTATTATGTATATGGGAATATATACAGGAACATTGATATATTGATAGATTTGATAAGAAGAATATCATTTATAATGTTTAAATAATTGAAATATGTACCCAAGTCAACACACAATTGAAATGGAATGATTTGTTGCATATAAAAAACAATAAAAATTATTTTTTTAAAAAAAGGTGTGGATGTTTAGGGTACCAGGTAAGATGTTTGCCAGGCGAGAGGTTTGCTGCATCCTTTGGAAGAGATAGGAAACGAACTTGAGACCGGCTGCGTGCAAAATCTGCCATTTACTACTGAGTTACGGGATGCTTCGCGACTCTCGTGCCCGGCCTTGAAGTGGACTGACTACAAGCAAAAGAATGGAGGCTGGTGACCTACCCTGCTGAGAGGTAGCTTGACAATGTGAGATCTGTTGCTGGAAATGATCCTAGGGAAGGGCAGAGAGAAAGTCAGAACAGGCTGAAGATCCTTTAATCAAGAGAGAGCACAATCCAGAGAATGTCATTCTCGGCTACTGGAAAAGCATTCACCCCCCAAGGCCAATTTAGCAGAAGATCCCTGAGTGGATAATTTATCTCCCTGTGAGAAGCTCCTTTTTCAAAGACCTTGGAAAAAGATGGCGCCCGAGTTTCCGAGTGGAGACTAG
The DNA here is from genome assembly GCA_004320025.1 of Laticauda laticaudata. Lineage (NCBI taxonomy): Eukaryota > Metazoa > Chordata > Lepidosauria > Squamata > Elapidae > Laticauda > Laticauda laticaudata. The sequence goes on from BHFT01043969.1 coordinate 35,308, forward strand.
CCAACCAGCCTCATGATAAATCTGTGGCCCCCTTTCAAACCTCAAATGTCTTGAAATCAAACCCAGGTCTAACGCAGAGGCGGGCAACTAAGCCACCTTTAGGACTTTTGGACTTCATCTCCCAGAACTCCTGAGCCAGTGTAGGGGCGTAAAGAGGCTGTAGCTGCTGGGAGCCGTTTCAATATGGAGTTGCTTAAGGACTGCAACCACCGTTGTCAACCCTGAAGCGAACCTGGCTGAGGCCATCTTGGAGGCTTCAGGGTTGCCACACAACAAAGGAAGGGGAATGGGGGGAAATAGTTAGGTGGGGTTTGGAAGCCAAAACAATAAAAAGTTTTCCTGTGGGAACCAAGGACATTCTCACAGATAGCTGGCCAGAGGAGAAGCGAAGTCACCAAGCAACCAGAGAGCAACTGGATTGGACAGCGTGACCAGTGACTGACTTGGAGGCAAGAGGAAAACTTTTACTTTTAGTTGGGTGAAAGCTGTGGGAATTTTCAGTCGGCTTTCACCAGTTGTGCAAATGGGATGTTTCCAATAAATTGTCTTTTGAGGAATTTGCCTGCTTCAGAGCTCTCCTTTCTATGGGTGCATTACTTGCAACGCTGACACACCGCAGAGATAATCCCGCTTATTATCCCAAGCCCAACTCATGCCTTACTCTTGGCTTCCCAGCCATCTCTGCACCATCCTTACGATCTGCTTGCTTACCACTGTAGGAGAGGGTGGGCCAAAGGGTCTAACTTGTCCATTTGCTTCTTGATCTCCAGGTAAGAACCCTGAAAAAAAAAACCTGAAGGCAGCCGATTCAGAGGGACGAGTGAGCCAATGTACTGATTTCACAACTCTACACAGGAAGACATATCTACAAACCTACATCAACACATACAGGGGTTTGTGTGCTCCAGTTAGCACAACTTCTACGCATCCCATCAACACCAGAGCTCCATACTGACAAGAGATGGGCTTGATCTAACCCAGACAGAGAAGTGCAAATGCCTACTTGAGTCATTTCACGGATTGACATGACGCTGTCCAGGGCCTTCTGCAGCCTCTCGTAGTTCTTTTTCTGTGACAATGAAAGAGATATGGATCAAAAAACACAGATAAACCACTCTTACGTTATTTGCCCGTAGCAAGAAAGCTCCGAGAACCAAAGGCTACACTGATTCTGGTTCAACTGGTGGTTGAACTGCTGATAAGACTACAAAGTTCCTGTTGCTGACCATGGGCTCTTGGCAATTATCTGAGTCCATTGGCTCAATGCTTCTCATCCTTGACAGCTTTAAGATGGCAATAGCAATAGCACTTAGACTTATATACTTATATCGCAGTGCTCTACAGCCCTCTCTAAATGGTTTACAGAATCAGCCTCTTGGCCCCAACAATCTGGGTCCCCATTTTAGCCACCTTGGAAGGATGGAACGCTGAGTCAACCTTGAGCTGGTCAGATTTGAACTGCCAAACTGCAGGCAGATGGCAGGCAGCAGAAGTAGCCTGCAGTACTGCACTCTGACCACTGTGCCACCATGGCTCATATGCAGGCTTCAACTCCTGGAATTCCCCAGCCAGCATGGATGGGGAATTCTGGGAGTTGAAATCCAGCCACCTATGATTTCAATTTTAGGAGTTGATCCACCCATCTTAAAACTGCCAAAGTTGGGAGATGCTGCTCCAGTTAAAGAACAAAGCAACAGGTAAGTGGCTTCTATGATGGAGACACTGGATTCATAGTATGAATGTTATTGCCGACTGTACATCCCATCGCAGGTAAGACTGCTTTTATGCTGAAGGATCACGCCAACCTTGGGGTTGAAGGCAAGGGTCTTGGGGTCACTGGGATCCACAACAGATGGGTAAGGCTCGAAGATGATGCTCTTGCGTGGAGATTCCAAAGCCGCCCGGCACATGGCAACTAGAAGATCCACTACCTGGAGGAAAGGAGACACGGAGGAAAGGCTGCGTAGGCTCGTCTCCATTATAACGTCTCTCCTACTCTGACATTGTCAACTGAAAGCCTGGATTGTGAGCCTCCCAGTGTAATTTGTTGAGAGGGGGAAGGAAGGCAGGAAGGGAGGGAGGGAGGGAGGGAGGGAGGGAGGAAGGAAGGAAGGAAGGAAGGAAGGAAGGAAGGAAGGAAGGAAGGAAGAGGAAATCTGATATTTCCATCATAAATATAGACTATAGTTATTTAGTTAGTTAGTTAGACAGACAGACAGATAGATAAGACAGACAGATGTAGAAAGAAATTAATATGTATTAGAATCACATCCCAAGTTTTCTTCCCTAATGTACTTTTTCACTGTCCCCTTTATTCCTCTTTCCATTCATATGGAAATGCTTATCTGGGGACACTATATTCAAATTCAAACTTCCAGAGATGCCGTCACACTATTGGGTGGGTGGAGACAGCATGTTTAAGTGAGGGCTTCATGGGAGATGAGGCTTAGTGGAATGTGAGGGTACCAAGTTGGGGACAAGCACAAATAAAAGAGTTCCACTGAAGGTTCTCAAGGTGGCACTTGACAGAGAGGGCAAGAACTAGCCCAGGGTTTAAGACAGGCCTTTCCTAGGTCCAATGTTCTTTGGCCCAAGTCCTAACCCCGTGCTGTACATGCTTCTGGTTTGGCATCCCAACTCTTGTACCTCTGCTCCTGTGGCCACCTCTTCCGCAGCACCAGACATCACCCCCAAGGTGTAGAAGGAGAAGACACAGAGCTCTCGTGTGCACACAGCTGGCTGGGGAAAAAACAAAAGCCACACCATGAGTCAGAAAGGACCCCCAAAGCCAAGCCGAAGCAGCTTTGTGGATGAGAACCAAAATGTCTTCAAAAAAAACCCAGAAAGTCCAGTGGCCCCTTGGAAAAAAAAAGCACTTTTGGGACTGTTGTCTACAGTCCCTGAGTTACGACTGCAGTTGAGCCCAACATTTCTGTGGCTAAGTGATACGTTTGTTAAATGAGTCTTGGCCCATTTGATGAACTTTCTTGCCACAGCTGTTCACTGCCAGGGTTAAGTTAGGAACATGGTTGTTAAGTAACTCTGGCTTTCCCATTGATTCTGGTGGTGAGGTCACAAAAGGGGACCACAACCATCATATATATGATGAATTTTGATCATCTGACCAGGGGGACGCTGCAATGGCTGCGAGAAAAACCATCGTAAGTCACTTTTTTCTCTGCTGTTGTAACTCTGAACAAACAGAATAGAATAGAATAGAATAGAATAATTGAATTGAATTGAATTGAATCCTTTATTGGCCAAGTGTGATTGGACACACAAGGAATTTGTCTTTGGTGCAAATGCTCTCAGTGTACATAAAAGAAAAGATACATTTGTCAAGAGTCAAGAATCATCACTTAATGATAGTCATAGGGTACAATAAGCAACAAGTTGTAAACTGAGGACTAACACGGTTTATTATTTCATGTTCCGTTAAGATGGGAATATTTCTAGTAATGTCCCATTCTCTGTTTAAACAAGAACACCAAGGCCTCCTTGCCACCAACAAGGTCAAGTGAAACAGCCCTAGTGACTCCAGAACTCTCCTTTTCCATAAGGGTGTCAGAAATATTCCTGGTAGTCCCTTCCCAGAAGGAAGTAAAATCAATGAAATGAACAGCAAGCAGGCCCTGTTAACAACAGGCAGAGCAACCTGCTGCATATAAGCAGGGAGCAAACTCAACACCCACTGGCACTGATGATATAACTTAGTCAGGTAATGAAACTTCGGCAAGGCAAGGCACCCCCAGAGAGAAACCAGTGCTTTTTAACAAGGTTCAAAGTACCTTCAGCATGGACCCATTCTGGAAGACGTGCTGCTCGTCACACACCACACAGTACTCATTCAAAGTAGGGATCCTCTGCTCTGCATATTTCATAATCTGAGGGGGGGGGGAGGGGGGAGAGAGGGGTGTTATATGGGGCAATTATATATATTGTGAGTTACACCTGAGAAAATGAAGAACAGAAGAGATTCCATGTTTATCTGAAATATGACCTATAAAATGATTACTGGACAGTTATATAACTATCTAACAAACATATTACATTTTGTAACTTTTTATGTTTTAAAAGTAAAATGTCCTGTTCTTGGCTGGAGTGGGAGTTTGTAATCTTGGCTTAAAGATTAATGTAAGAGATGCTAGGTCATTCTGACCCAACGGAAACCTGTTAACGATCCATTGTGATTAGATGGACATAACGGCAAGAAGCCATGAGAACAAGGGTAGTTTCCAAAGACAAAGAAACAGGTGTTACGCAATGGGTGTGGCGTAGGGAGATATGTAGCTTGGACTGATTGTGAACCCAGGAAAGGGGCAGAGACTGTATATTTGAACCTGTATATAAACCCCAGCCTTCCTGGGAACCATGTCTTCTGCCATGAGCAGAATTCCCTTTTGCAAAAGATTAATAATAAAAGCTCTTCCATATTGTTCACTGTCTCGAACTACATTTTGTGATTATTATCACAGAGAGGGAGAGGGAGAGAGACCATAGCAAAGTCAGTAAAACCAACTCCCCTAAGAGTCGGTTTTTTCTCTTGGGGAAGAGAGCAGAAGAGTGAAGTCTCAATTTAGAGAAGGTCCAGAGTCAATCCTTTCCCATTAGTGGATCTCAAAGCAGGTTTGGGAAAGCATTGCCAGGCCACTCAAATCAACCTCACCCCAGAAACAAGGGATCAGTTTGGAGCTCTGATAAGGACAACACAGCTGCAGAGGAAGAGGGGATTACAGAAGGAAAGGCGACCATGTCTAGCACTGCCCCTTTTGGATCCACCATAAGCAGGTGCTTCCAGCCCATCAGCCTATGAGAATATGGCCCTGAAAGGAAAAGAGAAAGTACAGCCCACTCTCTTTGCATTTAAGTCCCACCAAGCTATATACACCTATCTGTTGATCTGCCATAACTCATCAGAATTCCAGTCTCACTACAGATGCTGGAACTACAATCCCCAGAATTCTCCGCTAAATCAAAATTTTGGTGGACATTACGCCATTTGTGGACCAAGACACAAGGAAGGCAGCTAGTTTGCATCCTTGTGCTAGCCGAAACACAGTTGTAGTTGTTGTTTTTACTGGAATTCCTAACTTCTGCCCAGATAAACAAGGTTGGATTGGGGTCAGTTGGGTCTTTGATTTCAATCAGACCAACACCAAACTGGTGTATTATGTGACAGGAGTTAGGATGTAACACTGGGAGAAGCAGAATAGGAACGCAAAGGAAGATGCACAGATAATTACCTGGACGAGAAAGCCATACTCCAAGGTGGGGATGTTTTTGCAATGGCCGCCAACCTGCAGACAAAATACAAGGAAAGAGACCACCAGCATGACTTGGTACCTGCTCGTTCATCATTTGGAGGGCCCCTTCATCCACAGCTCAGGCCTGTCCTCATTCCAGGAAATATTTTTAGGAAGGGATTTCGGGAACCTCAGCCAAGAACTTAGTAGCCTATCTTTCTAGGTAGGCGAGCCCTTTGTAAGTGGAAAGTGTCAGGGTTCCAACGGATGCCCTAATTAATTCATAAGCCTCGAGCCAAGTTTCAAAAGAAATCCAACTATTTTTTAGGAGCAACATGTCAGCACGTTCCCATGTGCAGCCCGCTCTGCCCCACGTGATTTACTGCCTACCTAAGACTCTGTTTCTCCCCTCCTATCAGGGTTGTGTCATAAATCACATGCTCCAATGGAGCACTTTCCCGGGCTGTAGAAAACATGCCTTTCCTGCTGGTTTTAGTAACCTGGGATACAATCTGGAGAAAGGTGCTTCTGGTCGTGGCAACCGAACTGCTCCATCAGTTCTCCCCCTTCCTGCCTATGGCAACTCAAGAGCAGGCCAGGAATGCTTTACAAATTGACAGAGAGCACCATTTCCATAATGTGCAAGTGTTGACCATTCAGGTTGAAACTGGGACATCTGGAGGGCTTCCTATCACTGCAAATGTGCCAAAGAAAGCTGCTTGCTTATCCCCACGGGGTGAAGAAGGAAAATCTTCAACTTGTAGAAAGGAGCACTCCAAGAGGATGTATCCAAGTTGCGTTTTGCAAGGTTTTGGATATTATCTTTCGAACTAACCCCCTAAAAACTAACCCCCTAAATGGGAGGAGCACTGTTGACGTATATGACTGGGCAGCTTAATGCCAAGGAACTAACTTTACACCAAAAAGTCCTGTTATGATTTTTTCATGGAGCCGGTGATGGGAAGGTGTCCCAGCTACAGATTAGATGAAAATGGGGCCCTGGTGGCTCCCAACCAAATATAGTATTTGCTTTGCTTTCCTCAGTCAGCCAACCAAACCCGTCTCCCTACATACTGGGGCTACAAACATGGAAAGAGGGATGCTACCCAATTCCCTAGGCAGAGTAATAAAAACCAGGCAATTTCCAGCCAGATTCCAGCAGAAGGAATTTTCCCCTCAGCTGTACTTGATAGCTAAGAGAGACTAAAAATCTCTGTGGAACTCCAGAACAAAAACCCAAATAAAACTGTTAAGTGAACTATCGTCGTAGCCATTACTGGATAGTTCTTTTTCTAGATTCCAAGGGATGAATCTTTTCAGAAAGTGAGTGATTGGGCTTTTAAAATTTTTCTCTTGACCAAAATTTTAAAAATAATAATTCTCATAATAGAAATAAGAAATGAACCGGAAGGGACATTGAAGGTCTTCCTAGTCCAGGCCCCTGCTCAAGCAAGAAAACCTATAAATAAATTAACAAGGCAGAAGAACCTCAACATTCTGCTCAAGGTGCTATGATGAACTTGCAGGATCTTTCCTAATGTAGAAGAGAGAAGCCTTCAACCTGTTATCTTCCCACCTGCAACCCAAAGCATCCAACCCAGGTTCCAAGAGTCTGCTGATCATCTCTTTCCAGGCTAATTTCTCCCAGGAGGGAGGGCACAAAACCCAAAATGGAACTCTACCCAACCAGCCCGAAGGGACAAGGGTAGAGAGGGAACCCACCAGGATGTTGAATGGGACGACACCTGCCTGGGTGCTGGGAGGGTAGCCAAAAACTTCCACCTTAGAATTCTTCATTGTGCAGGAGATGGAGCAGTTCATCAGGCGGTTGACGCGTAGATCTGGGACGCCAAGTTTGCTCTTGAGCATTGAGTCCTGGATGACGGGAAAACTGGGAGACCTGTGTAGCCCAAAGAGATGTGCATCAGCTGAGGGATTTCCGGGTTGGGTATGGAAAAGGAGACTCATGAGAGCCTTGACTGGGTAGGGCTGGGTTTCAAAGCTAGGGGGTCAACAATGGTGGTTGGGCATGTTGGCTTCCATCCATTTCCACATCCATGTTCCCACTACTTTCTTAGGAAGCAAGGACAGAAGAGAGCAAGCCAACCATCTTCCACATCCAATATAGGCTTGCAACCACCTCTCTGTCCTCCTTAGGAAGAGGAGGACAGAGAACAGCAAGCCTACTTCCAACCATCTTTCCAACTTCCTTCCATGTTCAATGGAGGCCTCCGCAACCCTCTTACAGTAGGAAGAGAGGAAAGAAGAGAGTAGCCCTACTTGGGGATGGGTGAAAAGATGCTGAGACCGGCACGGAATTTTTTGATTGTGCCACTGGCTTTGAACCAGCTGTGCCGCTTTTCTTGCTGGGTCTTGAGGAAGTCGTTGCTGAGGTGTTTCCATTGCTGGGATGTGAACATACCCAGGATTCTGTGAAAATGATTGACAAGGGTTAGATAGAACAAGACGAAAGAGGACACACCACAAGGCATGCTCTGGGGGTTTCCCCACCCGATCTGTATGTGAAAAGGAAGGAGGGAAGGAAGGAAGGAAGGATGGATGGATGGATGGACGGACGGAAGGAAGAAGGAAGGAAGGAAGGGAGGGAGGAAGGAGAAGGGAGGGAGGGTGGGAGGGAGAGAGAGAAAAGGCCTCGGGCTTTGTCCTCCCCATCACCACATCTCCAGGCACACACAAGACAAAAAGCCAAGAACATTCCTATGCCACCTGCCCCTGTAGTTTGTCACATCCTGGCTCTCTCTGAATGGGCGTCTTTCCAAAACTAAATCAGTTTCATCACTAGACAGATAAATTTAAGAGGACTAGCAATGAAAGTGTCTATGAAGATTCTCCATCATCCAGGTCATGCTTGTCACAAAAGTGTTTTTTGTCCAAGAGTCAATTGGACTTTCTGGGTTTTTCTTTGAAAACGTTCCCCTTCTCATCCAAGAAGCTTCTTCAGTTCAGAAGCAGCAGCTTCTTGGATGGAAAGCGAAACGCCTTCTAAGAAAAACCAGAAAAGTCCAGTTGCCTCTTGAAAAAGCACCTCGGGGACAAGCGATGAAACGGATTTATTTGCAGAGAGACGTCCTCGTTCAGAGAGGACCAGGGTGTGACAAACTACTTCAGGGATAGGTGGCAGCATAGGAATGCTCTTGGCTTTCTGCCTTTTGGGCACTTAAGACACTTTGAGGCAAGCATGGGACTTGTTTTTCCATGGGAGAAAGAATCCCTCAGTCCCACAGTCAGAGGCCTGAGGAACGGGGTTGCTGTATCTCGTGGCCCGGGATTCAAAGGACCAACCCCTGACTCACTTCTTCAACTGCAGGCCCAGTCCAAATCCTTCCTTGTTGGATGGTTGGAAAACCTCGATGGACGGTTCTGGAGAACAAAGCCAGAGTGAATGGTTAGCGCTTGAACAAGGAGTCTGATGTGAAACCCCCGTAATCCTGATGAGAAGGAGAAGGGCGAGACCACAGCATCCCTCAACCCCTTCCCCTCTTTGAAACACACTAGTGTTTCCCAGTGTGCAATAAAAGAAAAGCCATTTGACAAGGATGAGGGAGGGTTTTTTTTTTCTCCGCTTGTAAGAGCAATCAAAAGAGATCATCTGATCTGGGTCAGAAGAGTTGCCTTTGTTTAGTTTAATTTATTGTCATTGCGCCTTGTACAACGAAATTAAATGCCATCTTCAGTGTACATTATAACTATAAAAATAAAACACAAATACACTTCCTTCACATTTTATACGATTGAATTGAAAACCCCTGATATTGCATTAATATTGCACTATACAGTGGAATTCAATAGTTACTGCCCTGGGATAGAAGCTGTGTCAAGCCCAAAATTGACATATGTATGGTCATTTTAGTTAGGCTTAGTATATATTCCTTTTCTTACTTTCTCTTTGGTGGTTACTGGGGAAGGGTTTCAGGCTTGTCACATTCCTAAGAAGGGAGGAGTGGCAATAGAGGGTTGTTTAAGCTAGGTGATTCCTCTTCCCATGGGAACACGAGCTGACCCTGCTGAGGCCCCTTGAGGTGGAGATCTATGACATCAAGCAAGGTTGAATTACTTCTGTTGGAGAATTTGACTTTTCGGAGTTGTTTCTAATTTCTAATATTGCGAGGTAATTCCGGGTTGTGTCTGATCCGGAATTACCACGGACTTTGCCAATTTGATGCTTTCCTAAATAAAAGAAATTATTTTGGAAGGTGGACTTTGCTCTTTTCTTTTTAAATGGATTTCATTATTTAGAAACCTGACAAGCTGTTTTTCAGCCTATTTGTCCTTGTTTTTATAGAAGAGAATTTTAGACACTTTTGTTTTTTTTCATAGCTCGAGAAGAGAGATCATCAGAGTTCTCTTTCCCTACTGCTAGGAGCGAAAAAGAGGAGTGGAACTTAAACCACTAGCCTGCCACACAACCCCAAAGTGTATTACCACGCCAAGGATCACAAAGAAAAGGCTGAACTCTGTGTGATCAACCCCGGGCTTAACGTTAAGAGGGCACTTCAGGGGTTTCTTATACCGAGAAGCCAGCAATCAAAAATTTAGCATTGCATGTCAGCAGGAGCCCAAAGGAGCTAATGAAATGTGACAGCGAAAAAGCTGTACGCAACAAAAGCTCTGTCATTTATTTATTCACTTGCTCATTCACCCACCTCACTGTGGCAACTTTCAAGCTGGCCAAACGCATTTCGGCTCAAAAAAAACAACAGCATCAAATAACAATGTATGGCTACAGGGAGTCCTTGACATAGGGACACAACTGGAGCCCAACTTGTCTGCTGCAAAGCGAGACTGTTGTTAAGTGCCCCATTTTTGGTGATCTTTCTTTGCCACTGTTGTTAAATGGATCCCTGCGGTCCTTAAATCAGCATCATGGTTGTTAAGTGAATCTGGCCTTCCTCCGTTGACTTGGCTTGTCAAAAGGGGAAATCACACGACTCCAGGATTTCTGCCCCCCCCCTCCCCAGCGCCATTGTAACTTGGAAGAGTTACTCAACGAATGGTTGTTAAGTCAAGGGCTAATCTGCAATGGCAACTTGAGGATTGGACATGCATTCCTCAAATAAAAGACACGTCAGATAATAAAACGGCTAAGGGTTGATGGGTCCCCTAATCTTGACCAAAAGGTCAACAAGCAAAAGAATTGAGACTCTTTCATGCTCCTTCCATGTCTCATTAAGAGGCATGTTACTCACCGGGGCCATCCAGATACTGGGAAAGGGAAAACCGCAGTCGGAGGATGATGGGTTCGGTCCGTAGGACCTTCCAGGCTGTGGCAACTTCTTCCTACAATGCGAAACAATAAACTTAAGGGGGGAGAGGGGGCTTTTCCTCATTTCCTTGTTTTGATGAGAGCAATCCCAGAGCAAACACACCAGGTGATCTTCTGGGCAGAAATCAGCAAGTTTCCACAGTGCTGGCTCAGGGTCTCTTACAGGAGCCACCAGAGAGACTATGTATCAGTGGAAGGGAATGTTTGCAGCTCAGGGTTGAATTGCTGAGACCTTGGGGCTCCCCCAGCTTGGCAGTTTTCTTGCAGGTGTTTCATTACCCAACTAGGTAACCTCATCAGTGCTAGAAAGGAGTGAGGTCTGCAAAATTGGATAATGAAACATCAGTAAGGAAAAAAAAAAACCTGAGCTAAGAGAGCACCAAGGGCTCCACATACTTGCTGCGTACTGCCACCCATACTGCCCACTGCTGATTTCAACAACTATGTTAGTCCATCTTGGCAAAGAGTGTCCTTCTCTGTTTATGAGTAAATAATACCAGCCAGTGGAGGAAAGAAAGCCAGAGAAGAAAAGTGGCAACCAGGCAGCCCTTTTGCCAACTTCCATCCCTTCAGAGCAAGAGAGGCACTAGCCCTGTCTGCAACTTACATCTAGGAAGCCGATGTTGATATGCAGGTCGATGTCCACATCATCGATGGTCCCATATTCCCTACAATGAAAAAGAGGAGGTTAGGGAAAGGCCTGTTGAAATGAGGAAGGCAGGCAAACCAACACTGAGGGGCAGAGACTGGAAAAGAAGCTGGCACAGAAGTTTCTCCCATGTTATGATTCATGGCTTAAGATGGTTAGACAGGAAAAATTATAGAAAGGAGAGAGTTAAGTTGTAACTACAGAATAAGTGGTAAATTTATCATTGTTCTGCTGTAAAAAATAAGGGAGGGGAGGGAAAAGGGAAGGGAAGGCAAAGCAAAGCAAGAAGGCAAGAGAAGGGAAGGGGAAGGGAAAAGGGGACGGGAGGGAAATATCCCTTTTTTGGAACCTTTTATCCCACAGCTCCAGCTTAGACTGAAAGCTCCAGTCCACCCACCCAGGCCTTCTGCACAAAGCTATTCCTTTGAGGACTGTTTTTGCTCTTTCCCAGCTCTGCTGCCCTCATCCCACTCCCCTCGGCTTTGATACGCTTCACTAAAAATCCTCCCTAGTTTATTTCTCTGACCTTAACATTTTGGCTGCTGCTATCTAATAATTGCTGCTTCTGCTTCAGAAGGCAACAAAAGAAGCAACTTATCCTCAGGGCACAAGCAGCTCACAAACACACACACACACACACACAGAGGGAGGGAGGGAGGGAGGGAGAGAGAGAAAGAGAGAGAGAGAGANGAGAGAGAGAGAGAGAGAGAGAGAGAGAGAGAGAAAACATTGTCCTGGAAATCACCTGAGAGGGATTTTATTGCTTCTCCAAGGAACTATATTTAGAAGGGAAATGATACAGTTCCTCTGCATTGCACATAATATTTAAACTCAGCTTTGCATTAACCAGCACATGCATGTTCTTCAGCGCTCCAACCTCAAAGCAGTTCTTGTTTGTCTCATCTTGTTTAAAAGGCAGTGGCCAGTCTGCAGTGTTGGACTTACCGGACAGAGACAGAATTCTCGCTGTAGAGTTCCTTCACGGCTTCGATGTCCACATCCAGTTGAGGATGTCGATATAGATCTGCGGCACAAGTGCCCTGCAGAACGACAGAGAAAACTGTCATGGAGTTATATCCAGAGACGTTGGTAGGTTCTCACATCATGTTAATCATAGTTTGGCGGCTGAGCCGCAATGCTTGTTCACACGGCGGGCTAAGCCAAAATGTCATCAAACCACCTCGTGGTTTAGCTTAAACCAGGAGTCTCCAACCTTGGCAACTTTATGCCTTGTGAACTTCAACTCCCAGAATTCCTCAGCCAATTCTGGGAGTTGAAGTTCACAAGGCATAAAGTTGCCAAGGTTGGAGACCCCTGGCCTAAACTGTCCAGAACAAAGACAGTGAGATGCCAAGTCCTTAGACATTTAAGGTTTGTAATTAGACTTCAGAATGAAATGCTAACATTGTTTTTAGTTATTCCCAGTCAGAGCATTTGAAAAACAGAGGGCTCTGCATTGGGGATCTAAGTAGGATATACAGAATGATTGTGATTTTATTTGAGTGAGGGCGGTTTTATGCTGTCCCAATTTTTTCCCAGGAAATCCTACTCACTCCCACCTTAAGTAAGCCACCACAACTCATCATCTTGACCCTTCAGAGGTCACAGGGGCCTGACCTGTACTCCATATAAAAATTCCTCGGACTCATTTTCTCCATCAGAATCATCATCGGTCCAGTACTGGCCTTTGATGTCCTAGAAAGACAAAAAAGGCAGCTGAGATTTAGAGCTGGAAAAATCAACATGTTCACCTCCTGCTAGAATTGCATATCCTGAATCACAGAAGTGCTCCATTTTGGGACTTCAACAACAAAAATAGTCACTCCTCAGCAATGAAGTTAAAAACCCATGTTAAATTATCTTAAATTGGCATGTAAAATAGAATAGAAGAGAAGAGAATAGAACAGAACAGAATAGAACAGAACAGAATAGAATAACAGAGTTGGAAGGGACCTTGGAGGTCTTCTCGTCCAACCCCCTGCTTAGGCAGGAAACCCTACACCACTTCAGACAAATGGTTATCCAATCTCTTCTTTAAAATTTCCAGTGTTGGAGCATTCACAACTTCTGCAGGCAAGTTGTTCCACCAATTAATTGTTCTAGCTGTCAGGAAATTTCTCCTTAGTTCTAAGATAAATTGGCATATTTTCTCATTGCTCTTCTACTTTCCTTCCTGTTTGTTCTTCCATCTATGGAATCAGAAATTACATACTCCTCAACAAGAATCCAACTTCCTTCTTGTTACAGATAACCAGGAATTACCATCATTAGCCACTATGTCATGAGCTGACTCATACACACATACACACACATGTATAAATATAGAATTGTATGTGTATATAATTTATCAATAACAATTGTTTATAAGTTAATTGGTTTATAAATAAAATGTATAATTGATTTATACACACACTCTAAAACAAAAAGGCTAGAAATAACAAGAACAACAATAATAATCCTGTGGGACTTTCAGATTGAAAGAGACTTTTGGCCCACAACACACCTGACATAACCATGATACCATAGAAAAGAAAAAAAGAATCTGGTTCATTAATATTGCAATACCAGGTGATGCACAAATTGAAAAGAAACAGCTAGAAAAAAATAACAAAAGATCGTGATTTGCAAATTGAAGTTGAGCAATTATGGAGGAAGAAATCAATGTTTGGACCAATAGCCACAGGAGCCCTTGGAACAATACCCAAAGGGCTGCCTAGAAACCTGGCCATTTTTAACTTATCAGACCTGAATATTTTCAGATGTTACCTTAACAGCTCTTAGGTCCTTGGTTAGGATTTGAACTGATAAGTTTTTACCAGCCCCAGACTGTGAATCGAACTGAAGGTTAAATATTACTGTTGATGATACTGTTATTATTATTTTACCCAGATATATTATTTTATTACCCAATTATTTATTTTTGTTTTTACGAGCCCCAGGCTGTGAATCGAACTGAAGACTAGAATAGAATACTTTATTGTCCAAGTGTGATTGGACACACAAGGGATTTGTCTTGGTGTAAATACTCTCAGTATACATAAAGAAAAGATATATTCATTAAGAATCAAGAATCATAACGTACAACACTTAATGATAATCATAGGGTACAATCAACACTCAAATCATACTAGGAAACAGTCAATATAAATAATAAAGATACAAGTGACAACGTTACAGTCCGACAATCACAAATGGGAGGGGATGGGTGATAAGGAGTGATGAGAAGATTAACAGCAGTAGTAATGTACACTTTGTAAATAGTAGAACAGTGTTGAGGGTATTATTTGTTTAGCAGAGTGATGGCTTTCGGGAAAAAATGTTCTTGTGTCTAGTTGACTAAATATTGTTGTTATTATAATTATTGTTTTACCCAGATGTATTATTGTTATTTTATTACCCTATTATTTATTATTGTTTTTACCAGCCGCCGGCTGTGAATCGAACTGAAAACTAAACCTTGTTGTTGATGATATTGTTGCTGTTATGATTATAATTATTATTTTACTCAGATGTATCATTATCGTTGTTGTTATTTTATTACCCAAATTATTTATCATTATCATCACCTTCTTCTTCATGATGCGATCCCTGGAGGGGGCTGTTCAAAGGTACCTTCCTATTAGTTCCACCCTCCAGGGACACAAAGGGCCTCCTTTGGCAGGGATTTTTGCCCCCCCCCCAACTCTTGGTTGGGTTTGAACCCCAGGATGGTGGCAGAAACCCATCTCCTGGGGTTCCGGCTGCAACATGGGGTCTGCCAGGTGGTCCCACCCTGTCACCGCTGCTGGCCAAACATAACAATAAGGTGCAAACAAGGTGCAGGCCAAGGTGCAAACCCTCCCTCCACCCAACCCCAGAGAGGGCTCTCCAAAAACTGGGCTGCAATGCTCGCCATGGGCACCAGAGGGCAGCAAAGACAAGCCGGGCACGGGCCCCTAGCGGAGCCTCGGGGTTCTGCAGCCTAGAATTGCCCTTCTTTTCTTGGCTCCCCCGGGCCCATCCCGGGTGTGGGGGGGGGGAGGCAGAGCGGGCACCGGAGTCCCCCCCCTCCCTCCTCGGCGCCGCCCCTTCCCCTTCGCCAGCCCTCCCCCTTCCGCCGCTCACCATTTGCCTGGCGGGTTCAGAGGCGCTGCTTTCTGCTCAGGGCCGAGCCTCGCCCCTCCATGCCACCCTCCGCCAGCCTGCGAGCTGCCAGACGGGCATCCGGGCCGGGCGAGGGGAGAGGAGGCCTCGGGGTCAGGCCGGGCGGCCGATTCCTCCGTCGCCCCGGCAACCAAGGCTCCGTCCGCGAGGAAGCGGCGGCGGCGCGGCGGCGGTGACGTCAGCGTCTCCTCATTGGGCCCGAGAAACTCCGCCTCCTGAGGGGGAAAAGAGAGAGAAAGGGGAAGGCCGGGAGCGTTGGTGGCTTGCTGCCCGGGGCGCATGGGAGTTGTAGTCCCATCTCATGTGGAGCTGGGATAAGATGTCTGTCTGGCCCTGAATTCTCTCCATTGCCTGCATTGGCCATTCAGAATTAATCCTGGGCTTTCTGGTTATAAAGGAAGGAGGGAGGGAGATGAGCTAGACAATTGGAGAAAGGGAGGATAAAATATGGATGGATGGATGAATAGATAGATAGAGAGGTAGGTAGATGATAGGTAGAAGAGGGATGGATAGATGATAAGATATAAATAGAGAGTGTAGATAGACAGACAGACCTATGTTAAGTTATAGAGAAGAAGAGAGAGAAAGAAATGATAAAATATAAATGGAGAGAGAGAATCTAGATAGACAGGCAGGATATAAATGGAGAGATGATTTAGATGGAGAGAGGTAGATGATAGGCAAATTGATAGAGTGTAATAATAGATGATAATTAATTGAGAGTGCAGTGATAGATGATAAATGGATGATATATAGACTGAGATGGAGAGATAACAAGAGAGACTAGAGAGAATGTGTATTAGAAAATGGAGGGTAGAGTGCACTAAACAGGATAGAATCGGTAGGAGCTAGACAGAAGAGA
Organism: Laticauda laticaudata; assembly: GCA_004320025.1. Taxonomy (NCBI): domain Eukaryota; kingdom Metazoa; phylum Chordata; class Lepidosauria; order Squamata; family Elapidae; genus Laticauda; species Laticauda laticaudata. Next base: position 51,489 of record BHFT01043969.1, read on the forward strand.
TAGAAGATTAATCTTCTACTAAATAGAGTAGATATAAGATACATTGATATAAAAGCTAGAAAAAGAGATGAGAGTTAGGTGTATACACATCTGTACATATATTTCTATTCATATATTTGTATTCTTTCTTTTATTTCCCCCAAAACAAGTTTCACACTATGAAATGACTTTTCTGCTGCTTTTACATTTTTTTTCCAGAAAAGGAAGGTATTGGTTCTTCCTAGAATCTGAAAAGTTCTTTGTGGGAGCAACCTCAGGCTAGTGAAAGAAAAGTGTTACAATACATGTACTAGTTTGAAAATGCAGAGAAGTCAGTTGCTATTAAAGGGTTATGCAGGATACTTCTGGTTCATTCTTAGTCCTTTCCCCCATATCAACTGGTTTGGGTGATGTACAACCCTTCTTTCCATGATGACTAAGCTGTTTTTCTGTTTATCTTTTAGATTTTATAATTTGCCTTGCATTCATTTTAAGAGCAAGGGTAATATTAAAATAAAAGTAAAATGGATACAGGGACAAAAGTGGAAGGAAAGCAGGAGGCAGTGTTTGGAGAATGGATTAAACCTATGTTTCTCAAACTTGGCAATTTTAAGATATGTGGACTTCATTTTCCAGAATTCTGGCTGGAGAATTCTGGGAATTGGAGTCCATACATTTTACAGTCAGCAAATTTGAGAAACACGGGATTAAACTAAAACCAACATATTGGTTAGAACAATAGCCTTCCCTTCCTTTATCATAAGATCCAAACAGGTTGAAATATGATGCAGGAAAAGTCCAAAGCTCTTTCCTTCCTTGGCCATAAGAATGTTATGATAGTTAATTTAATAGCCCAATTGAATCATTTCATTTTCTTGATCTCCTGCTTCAGCAACCTTCTGAGCAACCTTCTGAGCAACCATCGTGCTCCTTAACCTACATGGGAGAGTCACTCAGTTTCAATTAATATATTAGAAACGGGTAAGGGCTAATTTTCTGGCCTAAAATCTTGATGTGACACTCCTTCCTTCCAACAGGATCCTTCGCACACCCCAGTTGTAGGGAAAGGCTCTGAATTTTAACATTGTCAAATTAACTACTAAAGCTATTATTATGAGACTATTAACTACTAAGAGTATTACTATTTTTCTCATCCTTATGAGTACCTATCTCTTCCCACTTATGGCTATATCCTTGTTGCTTGTCTCTTTATAACTTATATTGTTATTGTTTCCTAGTATGATTTGATTGCTTATTAGTATCCTATGACTATCATTATATGTTGTATCTTATGATTCCTGATGAATATACTTTATTTTTTCTTTATGTATACTGAAAGCATATGCACCAAAGAGAAATTCCTTGTGTGTCCAATCACACTTAGCCAATAAAGAATTCTATTCTATTCTATTCTATTCTGTTCTATTCTATTCTATTCCCCATTCCTTCTATTCTGTTCTATATTCCTCTTCTCTTCTCCTTTCCTCCTCTCCTATCCTCTCCTGTCCTATCCCATTCCATTCTATTCCCCATTCCTTCTATTCTATTCTATTCTATTCTATTCCTATTCGATTCTATTCCCCATTCTTCTGTTCTGTTCTATTCTTTTCTATTCTATTCCCCATTCCTTCTATTCTATTCTATATTCCTCTTCTCTTCTCCTCCTATCCTATCCCATTCCATTCTATTCCCCATTCCTTCTATTCTATTCTATTCTATTCTATTCTAAATTAAAAAGCCCTCTAAAAGCTACTTGGGAGTTAAATGTCACCTTCTATTCTTCAAAATCCCTGCTTTGTTCCTTAGCAGGTGATCGGGAAGAATTGGGAAGCGCCTAACATGCCTTAGATTCCCAGGGGTGTCCCTAACCAGCAGGACCCAATCCTTTTTTTATTACACACAAGGAGAACATCACCCCCGCTTTCTAAGAAGCCCCCAAAAGCTGTCCATATGTGCATGAATATGCATGAACGAAATCAACCCCCATCCTTTTATGCAAGATTTACAATGCCAGATTGTGGTTCCCCTCTCTCCAGGAAACCTTTACAAGCAAAACAGAGGCGACAACGTGGTTGTGGGAAAGAGTTGCGATGTAGCAGTTGGAGGGCAGGAGGTGGTTAAAGACCCTGGCTCTCCTCCCCCCCACCCCTCACCCCCCCAGCAACTCTTCTTCCAACTTGTACTCTCTGAGCCAAGCAGACTCTCCAAACCCTGCAAACCAACCTCCCCTTCTACCCTACTCACAGCAATTGCCACCCTGGTGGCACGACCCTCTGTGAGGAGATGGGCCAGGGGGACCCAGCCAGGAGATGCTGAGTGCCAGACGGAGGCTGTAGGATCAGCCTCCCTGCAGGAGGAAGCAGCTCACCAGAGCATCCCCGAGCTGGCCTGCCTGCCTCGACTGAAACAAAAGGCTTTCCTTCGGCCAGCTGCTGCTGCTGCTGCTGCTCTCTTTGTTGTTCTCCAAAAAGCACCAGCCTGGTGGCCCAGATGGTTGTGCCCATGCTCGGTGCAACTCTAGGCTGGGAGGGAGGGTGTCATGTGATGGTTCCCTGTCAGCAGACTGGAGCTCTGGAGAGGGGCTGCTGGCAAAGGAACAGCCATACACCGGGATCAGTGCACGCATGGGGGGGGGGGGAGAAGATGCCCCCANATTAGAATAGAGAATGGAATGGAATGAGAATAGAACAGAATAGATATTAGAATAGAATAGATATTAGAATAGAATAAAATAGAATAGAATAGATATTAGAATAGAATGGGATATTTAGAATAGAATATTAGAATAGAGAATGGAATGGAATGGAATGAGAATCGAATAGATATTAGAATAGAATAGAATAGACAATGGAATTAGAAGAGAAGATTATCTGAATTTAACTGCTGTTCTCCAGAACAAAGCACCATTACTCATCTGTCCCTACCTGGAGGACATGACATGCTCAGAAGTCCATGCTGTGATGACCGGTGGCTTTGCTCCCATTGCTGGTAGCGTGTTGGGCGCATATATTTCATTTGGAGTGAGTCTGATCAGTGGTGGGATTCAAAAAATGTTTACTACCAGTTCTGTGGGCATGGCTTGGTGGGCATGGCAGGGGAAGGATACCGCAAAATCTCCATTCCCTCCCCACTCCTGGGGGAAGGTTATTGTAAAATCCCCATTCCCTCCCCACCCCACTAACCTCCTTTCCAGCTCCGTTCTCCTGTGCTAGGCAACCAAAGAAGACCCAGCCGATCAGCTGGGACTTGGGAGGCAGAGAATAGATGGGGTTGGAAGGGCCAGTCAGAGCGGGTATTGGCCAGTTCTCCAAACTACTCAAAATTTCCGCTACCGGTTCTCCAGAACTGGCCAGAACCTGCTGAATACCCACTTCTGTGGCATATGGGTGGTACAGATGACAAGAGCCACAGACTGGGATCTCTTTCCAACCTGCTGTGGGTTTCACCAGGATCCAGTCATGGCAGCGTTCTCCTCAGGAACATCTTCAGAGGTCGGAGTGAGAGATGCCCAAAGGGGACAGCTATATATATATACATGATGCTCCTTCTAACATCTAATCTAACCATGATTCTGCCCATATATGTTCCTGGTTTCCCCTCAGGCTGAAATATCTTTGTTTTTAATGTGATCCACTTGAATTGTTTGTGAACCTGATCTCCTCCTGGGGGAAGGGAGAGGAGTCTAAGCGAAGCTTTTTCGAAGTTTGTCCTGCAAAACCCCTGAAGGCCGGGAGATCCTGATGAGAAATGAAGGGCAGAAAAAGAAAGACAAATCTTCCACTGAACAAAGCCAATTCGCTATCACAAGGCGTTGCCTTTGAGCTAAAAAAAACAAACAAACCTGGAATGATTTTGTTTTGTTTGTTTCTTTTTTGTCTTCCAGAGGCTGAAAAAGTTTGAAAACTCCTCTAAAAAAGCGAAACTCATTTTAAAATAGATTTTTATACCACAAGAATTGGAATGTCCTTCATATGAAGTGAGTTTATTCATTTATGAATGTGCTAGTTCAACATTTTCATACAGTTCAACTCCATTCTTTTTGGGCTGGAGCAATCAGACGCTTGCAGAATAATGGAATGACAAAGAGTTTGAATGACAAAGAGTTCGAAGGGACCTTGGAGGTCTTCTAGTCCAGCCCCCCTTCCCCCACCCTCTAGCAGGAAGCCCTATATCTTTTCAGACATATGGTTATCCAATTTCTTATTCAAAACTTCCAGTGTTGGAGTAATTCACAACTTCTGGAGGCCAAGTTGTTCCACTGATTAATTGGTCTTGCTGTCAGGAAATTTCTCCTTACTTCTAGGTTGCTTCTCTCTTTGATGAGTTTCCATCCGTTGCTTCCTCAATAAAATGATTGTTATCCATTCTGTGTTTCTGGTTGATAAGACTTGATTCCTCTCCCACCAAGACATTTGAATCCAGGGAATGGAGTGCCCTTTTGAGGGTTTTAATTACTCCATTTGGTCCCCTAAAGTCCATGGTATATATTGCACTGCTTTTTAAATGCTATATATTTATTCTTCTCTTCATCACATGCAGCTCGGAAACTTCCTTACTTTAGCAGATTTACAGAGTTGAAGGGACCTTGTAGTTCATCTAATCTAACCCACCCACCCACCCACCCCCGCTCAAGCAGGACACTCCACATCATTTCTGACAGATGGCAGTCCAGTCTCTTCTTGAAAGCCTCCAGTGATGAAGCTCTCACAACTTCCGAAAGCAACTTTTGTCCCATTGGTTGATTGCTCACTGCCAAAAAATTCCTCCTTATTTCCAGGTTGAATCTCTCCTTGATCAGCTTCCATCCATTATTCCTTGTCCGGCCTTCTGGTGCTTTAGAAAATAGTTTGACCCCCTCCTCTGTGTGGCAGCCCTTCAAATATTGGAAGACTGCTCTCCTTTGTCCCCTGGTCCTTCTCTTCCCTAGACTAGCCAGGCCCAGTTCCAAATTCAACCATCATTGAATTGAGTTGGGCAGTCTTATAAATGTATGAAACAAAAAAAATGTACATTACATTTTTTTTCTATCACCATTGTTATCTGAACAACTAGATCTTTTTCCATTGCCAAGCTTGAAAGTTTGTGGCAGGTGTCACCTCAAATAAAATATGGCATGACTTCTATTATATTCCACGCTCTGTATTTTTACTTTTAGTGAAGAAGAAAACAGTGTTGACAACCAGTTCTATACAGTCAGATAATTTCTTCTCATTTATGCTTGATACAAAATCACTAAAAAAAAAAACCCAACTGGACACTGCCTGAAGTGTTTTGCAATTTAAAAATTTCCATCTCAGTAGAATGCTTCGCTTAGATGATTCCAAAATAAAAAGATGAGTTGAAATTATACCTTTTTTTTTTCTTCGTGCAGTTGGACAAATGCACTTCACATACAGGGATGGTGTGGATAAATCATGTTGCTTTCTTCTGCTGTGGCTGGAGGCAAGAGCTTTTTTTAAACTCCCAAACTTTGCAGCAACTAAGGAGAGGACAGTTTTAATCATTCTCAAAATCTTCTTTCCAGAATTGGAAGCTCAAGAGCAGAGACTATGCCTCTCATTTGAAGGTTTGGGGAAGATTCTTGAAAGTTTCACAAAGCAAAACAACCCTTTATATTCCTTGCACACAGCTGGTTATTTGCATTATTTTAGGGAGTCGTTGAGGCCACTGTGTCCTCAAGGAATTGAAATCCTTCCATTCCCCCCACCATCCAGTCAGAAGAAGCTTCTTGGATGAGAAGCGAAACATCTTCAAAGAAAAACAAGAAAGTCCAGTTGCCTCTTGAAAAAGCACCTTTGGGACAACCACGTCAACACAATGAATAAACACAGTTCTCCAATGAGTAAAAGTTACCATGAACAAAGAAGACAGCAGTCTAAGTCTGCCATTTTGTGTTTTTATTACTTACTTGAAGGAACCAACAAAAGACAACTCAACTCTTACCAAAAAAGGGTTTCACAATGCATCCTGGATAAATTCATAATACTGAACTGCTTCTAGCCACATGCAAAGACTCTCCATAACAAGCCATCTGCTTCCAGGCCAGCTTCTTCGCCCATCTAGCCATCTCAGCTTCTTCGCCCATCTGTTGATGTAACTACTAGTAGCTCTCCAGCAATCCAGCAGGAGTTTTCCACATCATAGTACAATTTAATTCTTCTTTAGTAGAAGTTCCTGGGAATTAGATCTGCAATCTTTGCATGCCAAACATGAGATTTGGCACTGAGATATGGCCTCTGTTTTCTAAATCCTTTTTATTTAGCTTTCTAGTCCATTAGCCCATCAGTCCAGACAGCAATCTTCTCAATGCATCTGTTCTCCAATTAGCAACAGCAGAAATCCATCAATCCTGAGAATCAGGTAAAACATCAAAAGGAAAACTATTCTCTTAGTTGAGAAATTAAAAGAGACTTCTCTATCTATAAAAATAGAGACCACCATTCAATCATGGGATGGAACCCATCAAAACTAATCTCATAGCTCATTAAACCTAGTTATGTTGATTAGGGCTTCTTGACTGGCTAGCAAGTCATTAAACCTAGTTATGTTGATCAGAGCTTCTTGGCTGGCTATCAAGTTACAATAGACCAAGAGGGACATGGATGTATAAATGACTGGGTTAAGGAATGATATTTCCAAAGTCAGGGATGACATAAAGTGGCAGTTCAGGCATTAGGTCTTCTCTCGATGCCATCAAATATTCAAGCTGCCACCAAAGAAAGGTTTTGATCGACACATATTAGATCCTATAAACATTGGATCTGCAAGGCCTCCGTTGCAGAGGCAGAGCCATGAAGAAGTAAAAAAGATGTACCCAAGAGGTAGGAATGGATGAGCACTGAGCAGATGGAATTCATGATTTGGGAGGCTAGGAGGTGGATGCAGGGACATCATTGCAAAACTTTGGATTTGATGACACTCACAAGGTCCGTTTCAGAATGGACCACTCCCCACATGGAGAAGGATGGCCTGGCACCCTTGAAGAACGCTTTGGAGTCCAACATGCAAGATGTGGCTGTATTGGCAATTATGGAGCATAAGATACAACCATTCTTGGATCTGCAGACCTCTGGCCCACCAATGAACTGTTTCCAACTTCAGGTGCTTCCTGCCTCCTCTGCGCAACACGAGCCTGTGGGCCACAAATGCTCCACCCAACCTTCATGCACACCTCCAGCCCCTGGCTTTTGGACCCTTCAGTGCAAGTCACTGCTCTGCGGCCAGGCAGCTAGAGGGCTGAGTAGAGACTGGGTAGAGCAAGGACATGTGTTCAGCCCCCTGAATGGGCAGCTTGTGGCTGGCATAGTGGTGGATGACCTCTGGGATGTTGTTGAAGGGAGGGCTGTGCTGGCCCAAGATAAACTTGTTGTCTTCGGTCTGCAGGAGTTTCATGTGAAGGAACCCTTGGCTGTTCCTAGGGGGAGAGAGAAAGAAGAACACAACACATAGGTCAACCTGCAAAATGACTTCAGCTGAAGCCATTCTCTCTCATGCTTACTCCTGCTTCGTTTCTTGGTTGTCATTCATGGGGGGGTCGGGTAGGGCGGAACTTAGGAATGTGGTGCCTCAGCAGCTAGTCAAAATATCTACCAGCTGGCATATGAACCAAGGCCATGTCAACAGACACCTGTCAGAGCTGAGCAGGAACCTATGGCTGAATTGATTGGCCCATTGTTCTAACCAAGGCGTAACTAAGCACACGCTTCATCCAAACAACTCTTTGTTTGAATTCAACGGCTGGGAATTTAGTTCATTCCCAGCCTGTAATGAGTCCCAAACAGTCCCTCGAGATAAGCACCCACCTTTCTCTCCTTTGAATTGCTGCCAACAACTAAAGTGCCAAATTAACTGGAAAACAAAACCAACCAAAGTACAAAGTCCTTCAAGGATTAATCTGAAGAGAGCGAACGACTTTGCTTCCTGCAAAGGCTTCTCTACCTTTGCCTCTCCTTTATACCTTATGGGAGGGGAAATCACTTCCCAGCCTTATTCCTGAGTCACCCCTTTTGTCTCAACTGTTCTCACCTTCTAGCAGCTTTGCACAGATGCACATTGGGAACAGGCTCCCCTGGGTCCTCTGCCTTGCTGCTGCCAGACTGGAGGTTCTGGAGTCAACACCCCACTCCCAGATGGTCCTGACTCCATCCCTGCATTGGATGCAGGACCCTCGTTCGAGTTCTCTCCAGATTCCCTGACTGGTCCCCGTTCTGCGCCACTGTTTGATTCCACTGCTGTCTGCAAATCACAACACCCATGTGATCTAAAAGACACGGGGTGAGTGGGTGGGAAATTTCTATTCTATTAGCTATCCCTAAACACAGGACTATCTAGAACTAGCTTCACCTTTCTAAATGCCAACATGGTGTACTCAATAAAGGGTTTCTTGAACCTGAGCAAATTGTCAAAGTCTTGACTGCCCTGAGTTCATGAAACCGAAGGTGGACACATATGTGCGATCAGGGTGCCAACCATTCCTTGTGATGTACCAAGAGGAGGAAGCGTGAGTATGATTACACTCACTTGAGGGAGAGGGAAAAGGCATCGTGGCTACTCTCACTGTTCCGAACCAGGTAACTCGCTTCCCGGCAAAGTCGGAGTAGGTTCTCAGCATCCACCCGACTCAAGGTCCCATGGTACCACCTGCAAAGAAGAGATTCCCTTTTTATCCTTTAAAAAAAAATATTCAAAAAGTTAAAATAGAATTTGTTTGTTTGTTTGTTTTGTTTAATGTCCCTGTAATCCCTTGCGGGGTGGAGTCGGGACAATTGAATGGAGCAGAGTGTTTACTGGCCGGATGCCCTTCCTGTGGCCAATGTGGAGTTTTCTTTCAGCAGATAATATTGTGCCCAGAGAGAGAAATATCAGCCTCTACCTAGGATTGAACTCACAGCCTCCTGATTGTGAGGCGAGAGCTCCACCAAATCCTGAAAAATAAAAAACCTAAACAAAATGAAAAAAAAAAGTGTTTTTAAAAATGCCCCTTAAAAAGAAGAGCAAAGAAACACGCAAAAGAAGAGATTCCTTCACACAGGCCAGGGTCTCCCTGGGAGTAAGGGTTGGCGGTCTCTAAATCAGCCTACTTACGCTTGGCTCTCCAGTGGCAGTGCAGGATTGACATATTCGCCAAAAGCCGCCCCATCCTCTGGGCTCAACCAGCAGGGGACGCACTTTCCTTCCATGCACGCCGGCACATGGTTTTTCACCGTCGTCGCTGCACCTTGGAGCAGAAGCACATAATGGAATGTGAAAGGTGGAGCGGGAGCTGTGGGACGCGGCTGCAGGATAAGAGTGAAAGGCAGGATCAGGCCCCCGGGGGGGGGGGAATATGGGAGGGGGCGAATGAGACAGAGATAAAAATAGAGCCAATGTGCTGAGGATTTGGCAAAGTTAGGGGTATCTACGGTAGGAGCAAGAGAGTATCTACAATTGAGGCCCCGTCCCCTTTTTTGACATATAACGCATTGTGATAGGTGAGGAGGTGGAGGGGCTGCCTTCCAAAGGAGCGAGAGGCAACTCAGCCCAGATATTTTGTGTGAGAGAAAGAGGGTGAAGATAGCTTCTCTTCAATAGTTCCCATAGTATATTGTAGATGCAGATAGGAGAGTCTTCAGTCTGGCAAGATTCTGTCTATAGATGTGGAACAATAAATATCTCAGCTGGGTAAGCATTGTCATGTGTCATTCTTAGTTTGGGGTCTGAGATATGGTGACTGAGGTGTTCTGGGACTTGAAGTCCACACATGGTAGTTGGGGAATTCTGGGAGTTGAAGTCCACAAATGATAGAAGGCAGTGAGGAGGTAGATTCCCAGGAGGGGAAGGGTGCAATCCAGAGTAGGAAGAGGCAATGGTGCCCTGATATCATGTGTGAGAGAAAGAGGATGAAGACAGACCCTCCTTTATCGTTCCAAGGGTGCATTGTAGATGCAGATAGGAGAGTCTTCAGTCTGGCAAGATTCTGTCTATAGGCGCGGGAACAATAAAGCACTCAGCTTGCAAGATTAATCGCGTGTCACTCCTGGTTTTGGGCCTGACACTCGCATGTGAAAAAAGGGTGCGTGTGAGAGAAGCTTTGAATAAGTGGTTGCAACCAGCTTGACTTTTTTTCCCCCTCCTCTCCTGCAAAGAGACCCCTTTGGGCACAGGATGAAGCTCCAATTCTGTTGTTCAGCGGCTGTTCATTAAGCAAGGACTGCCTATAGCTGACGGTGCAGCTGAAATTTTGCAAAAACCGATGTGCTCATTTGTACTATTTTAAGGGCTGAAACACAACACACACAAAACACACACCTTTGTTCACATAATCAGCTTACTCACGATTGACTTCCAGGGGACAGGACAAAGCAGACAAGTCTGGAGTGCTGGTACTGGCATTTTGGAGGCCCGGGGGAGCATCTCTGGAGCTGCTGCTTTGGAGAAGGAGGTGTTTCTCAGGTTCCGAGTGGTTAGTAGCTGAACCATCAAGCTGCCCAACTGGAGGAGGCCACGGCAAGTCCTTGATCCCTTCCATCTCCACTGGGTGAACCATCAAGAGAAAAATTTGAGGAGGAGGGGGCGCCTGAAAATGTTTAGAGAGCAGGAGGAGACCACCAAGGTAGGTAGCCTTGTGCTCATGGGTGCAGTGGTGGGATTCAAAAAAAAATGTTACTACTAGTTCTGTGGGCGTGGCTTGGTGGGTGTGGCAGGGGAAAGATATACTGCAAAATTCCACATTCCCTCCCACCCCCCCACTAACCTGCTTTCCAGCTCCGTTCTCCTATGCAGGGCAACCAAAGAAGACTCAGCCAATCAGCTGGGACTCAGGAGGCGGAGAATAGATAGGGGGGCGGGGCCAGCCAGAGGTGGGATTTGCTGGTTCTTCAAACTATTCAAAATTTCTGCTACCGGTTCTCCAGAACTGGTCAGAACTGGCTGAATCCCACCTCTACATGGGTGGGAGAAGACTATCCGTGTCCCAATTCTCAGGACGTCTCCAGAGGTAGCATTCAGCCGGTTCTGACCAGTTCTGGAGAACCGGTAGTGGAAATTTTCAGTAGTTCTCGGGCAGAGACCCCCGCGACAGGAGGGGCTGCAATGCAACAAGGCACAGCCCTTCCTCCAAATCGGATTGCCCATTTACTCGGAAGTAAATCCTCTGAGCTGGCCTGTTTTCTTGCAGATGTTTCAGGACCCAACTAGGTCGCATCATCAGTGCTAGGATGGTGTGGGGTTTATGCTAGCCGTTCTAGCACTGATGATGTTACCTCGTGGGGTCATGAAATGTCTGCAAGAAAACAAGCCAACTCAGAGATCCAGCAGGTTCTGACCAGTTCTGGAGAACCGGTAGCGGAAATTTCGAGTAGTTCCGAGAACCCGCAAAAAACACCTGTGACTGGAGATTTTGCAGTATCCTTCCCCTGCCAGGCCCACCGAGCCACGCCCAAACAACCGGTAGCAAAAAAAAAATCGAATCCCACTCAGACGAAAGGAAAGAAAGGTGGAAGGAATCAGATGTGGATTCTGTGGACTACAGGCAAGATATCTTGCAACGGGGAGTTAAGGAGGGAACAAATTGGTGGAAGGATTTTGGACTCTGCTTTATTCCTGCTCTGAACTACACCCAACCTGAGCTGCCTCATGAAAGGGAGGGAGGAAGGAAGGGGAGAAAAGGGGATGAGGAGGAAGAGGAGGAAGAAGAAGGGGAGATGCAGAGGGAAAGGGAGGGGGGAGGAGGAACAGGCAGGGGAGAAGGAGAGGGAGGGGAAGAGGAGGAAGAGGAGGAGGAAGAGGAGGAAAAAAGGGGAGAGGCAGAGGGAAAGGGAGGGGAGGAGGAGGAGGAAGCTGGGGGGGAAGAGGGAGAGGAGGAGGAGGAGGAGGAAGAGGGAGGAGAGGGAGGGAAAGAGGAGGAAGAGGAGAAGGAAGAGGAGGAAGAAGAAGGCAGGGAGAGGGAAGAGGAGGAGGAAGAAGAAGGGCAGAGGCAGAGGGAGGGGATGAGAAGGAAGAGGAGGAGGAAGAAGGGGAGAGGCAGAAGAAAGGGAGGGGAGGAGGAGGAACAGGGAGGGGAGAGGAAGAGGGAGAGGGAAGAGGAGGAAGAGGAGGAGGAAGGGAAGGGGGAGGAAGAGGAAGAGGAGGGAGGGGAAGAGGAGGAGGAAGAGGTGGAAGAAGAAGAGGAGAGGCAGAGGGAGAGGGAGGGGAGGAGGAGGAACAGGGAGGGGAGAGAGTGGGGAAGAGGAGGAGGAAGGGAAGGAGGAAGAAGAGGAGGAAGAAGAAGAGGAGAGGCAGAGGGAGGGGAGGAGGAGGAGAATTTGGCATCTGTACTGCTACTGGTCTCTATGGTACCCACCTCATGGTGGAGCATCTTATCCTGGCTTACCAGCAAAGACTCTGGAGATCCGCTCCTTCTTCCACTCCCAGGGCTGGTCATACTCCTCTGGAGGCCTCTCATCGTCTTCTGGCAACCACGAGTAGCGGCAGGAGGCCGCAGGCTGAGAAGAAGGCTGGTTCTCTGGGCCAGATTCCTTCTCGGGGGCTTCGTAGGGAGTGTCATACAAATGTAGAGGTTTCTGAGTGGCAAGTTCTTCCTTGGATCCACTCTTCTGAACCTCTAGGTTGCAAAGAGAAGGCGCATGCTTCGCCAGGACTTCCTACTCCTGGTTATGCATGCATCACCACACCAACTCTCCCCTCCAAGTAGAACGTCTCCTAGCATCTTGGAAGGACATTCTGCTGGGGAGGAGGAGGAGGAGGAGCAGGAGGACTGTGGGGTCCTTGATGCTCTCTGAGCTTGACTGCTTCCTGACAAACTTTTCATTACTCAGCTAGATAACAGCCTCTGTGCACTGATGAGATTACCTACTTGGGTCATGAAACGTCTGCAAGAAAGTGGTCAGTCCTCCTCCTCCTCTACTTTGCAAACCCCACTCCCTTCTAGCACTGATGATGTTATCTAAGAGAGTCACGAAACGTCTGCAAGAAAGCAACTAAGCTCAGAGAGCACTATGGGCCTCATGGGCCTCCTCCTCCTCCTCTTCCTTCTCTCCCTCCTGTCCACAAACCCCTCTCTCTTCTAACACTGTTCATGTTACCTAGTTGGGTAATGAAACATCTGCAGGAAAGCCATCGAGCTCAGAGAGCATCAAGGATCCCAGAATCCTCTTCCACTTTCACCTCCACCTCCCATCTCCTTCATCTCCACACTGCAAACCCCACACCCTTCTAGCACTGATGATGTTGCCTAGTAGGGTCATGAAACATCTGCAAGAAAGCAACCAAGCTCAGAGCACATCCAGGACCCTACAGTTCAACCCTGAGCTACCAATATTCTCTTCTGTCAATTAAAACACTTCCCTTACCAACCAGGAGCTTCTGAGCTTCGAATGGTTCCATGTATCCTTCATTTTTATCCCTTTGCTGCTCCTGCATCTGACTGTGAGTTTCTTGCCTTGTGTCGAATGGGTCTGAATAGTCTTGCAAAATGGTCATCTACACAAAGGAAAGGACCATTTAATCATAGATCCAGCAGTAGCAGGAGAAGACCAACTTTGGCTTGGGGGCAAGGAAGTAGGACCTTCCAAGCCAAGATGTGCCCATGTCCTTGACTCCAAAGGTGCAATTTGACACCAAATTTGCTCCAGCCATGCTGGAGGATTTTGAGATCTAAGTGAGAAGCAAAATCACTTGTCCACCCTGTTCATTCATCAGCAGCTCAAGGAGAAATATTTTAATTAATGGCTAAACTGGAGGCAAAATCTATAGTCACGAAGGGCCTGTTTTTGCTTGTATATTCAAAAGGAAGGCCCATAAATTAGATACAAGGACAGGTTTTTTTCCCCGAAAGTCATCCCTCTGCTAAACAAATAATTCCTTCAACACTGTCCAACTATTTATAAAATCTGCCCTACTATTACTATTAATTTTCTCATCACTCCTTATCACCCATCTCCTCCCACTTGTGACAGTATGGCTGTAATTTTGTCACTTGTATCCTTATGATTTATATTGACTGTTTCCTAGTATGATTTGCTTATTGTACCCTATGACGATCATTAAGTGTTGTACGTTATGATTCTTGACTCTTGACGAATGTATCTTTTCTTTTATGTACACTGAGAGCAAATGCACCAAAACAAATTCCTTGTGTGTCTAATCACACTTGGCCAATAAAAGAATTCTATTCTACTCTACTCTACTCTACTCTACTCTACTCTACTCTACTCTACATCCCTATTTCCAATTCTTATTCTAATTCTATTCTACTCTATATCCCCAATTCTATTCTATCCTATTCTATTCAATTCCATTCTTTTCTATTCTATCCTACCATACTCTACTCTACTCTATATCCCTAATTCTAATTCTTATTCTAATTCTATTCTCCTCTGTATCCCCTATTCTACTCTACTCTACTCTACTCTACTCTATATTCCTAATTCTAATTCTATTCTATTCCACTCTATATCCCCTATTCTACTCTACTCTACTCTACTCTGCTCTGCTCTACTCTTCTCTACTCTTCTCTACTCTACTCTACTGTACTCTACTCTACTCTATATCCCTAATTCTAATTCTTTTTCTAATTCTATATATCCCCTATTCTACTCTACTCTACTCTACTTAGAGTAATGTTCTAATAGTCTATTCTGATTCCATTCCATTCCCATTCTATTCGCAGTGTCCCATGGAGGTTGGAATCCCAAAGAGCCCATCCCGGGCGCAGCCCAGCCAAAGCGACCAAGGCGGATCCCCCCTCTTCCCTCCTCCCTGGAAAGCGAAGAAAAGACCCTTCCCCTCCGCAGGACGGAGATGCCCAGCCCTCCCCTCCCTCCCTGCCGCCGCAAGACCTTGGTCTCCTCGTCCCGGTCCGGCAGCCCGGGGCCCGGCCTCTCCTCCGCTTCCACCCGGACGAGCCTCCGGCGGGGCGACCGGCAGCGGGGCGGGGCGGCGGCGGCGGAGCCCCCGCCGTAGGGATCCTCGAAGTCGCGCTGGCGCTGCAGGCGGTAGGCGGCGAGCAGGTCGGGCTGCTCGGGACCCGCCGCGTAGTCCGGTTGCGGGGGCTCCGGCTTGGCGCTGCGGAAGAGGAGGCGGTCGCGGAGCCAGCGAGCCATGGAGGCGGCGACCCCTTCGCGGACCGGCACCGAGCCCGAGCGCAACGGCTCCCGGGGGAGGGGAGTCAGGGGCCCGAGCCGGCCGCCAGCATCCTCCCCCCTTCCTGGATCCGGGCTGGATCGCTCCGCTGCGGACCCCTCGGCTCTTGCCCGGCCCGGATGGTCTCCCCCTCTCTTAAACCCGCATCCTTCGCGTTTTTACCTTCCAGATGCTGCGGGGACTACAAGGCCCAGCAGCCCCGGGCGGGCGGCTCTCGGTGAGGGATGATGGGAGCTGTAGTTCGCAACTTCGGAGGAGCAGCCTTCCTCCTCCTCCTCCTCCTCCTCCTCCCCGCGCGGAGCCTCTGCTCAGAGCAAGGCGAAGAGAGAAGGAAGCAGCCTGCGTCCTGCTAAGGGTTGCAGGCGGGCAGTTCCATGGGGCCCGGCCATTGGCAGTGGCTGATGGGCAGGGGGGTGGGGGGTTGAGTCCCAAACAGGTGTCCGTCATGCTGGACTCAGAGCCGTCTTATGCCATACGCACCCCCTCCCCTGGGCAAAGCGGTATCCCTAGGACAACCCCTCCCAGGAATCAAAGTGTAAACGGTCGAGAAGATAAAACATATATTGATCAGGGTTTTTTTACCATATATTTGTCATATATTTATATTTTTTAATCAGATATTTATCATATTTGTCACATATTTATCAGTTTTATTATATTTATTCTATTAATGCATGTTAGTATTAATTTTAAAAAGGCAGGAAAATTAAACATATATTTGCATGTTGGTGTTCATATATTAAAAAAAAATGCAGTAAAATGTGATAAACACGTTGCTGTATTTATACGATACAGGGTGCATGGAAGGATTAACATACACAGGTTAGTATGGGGCCCCTATACTCGTGGGGCCGACAGGTCCATGTGTTGAGGCAGCCCTGGCTGGATTGGTTGGTCTGAGTGACTCAGGACAGTCGAGCCCTAAATATAATACACTCATAAACTCAGTGTAGTTTCTTCTCTTTGAGGGCACATTGGAGGAACAGAGAGAGAGAGAGAGAGAGAGAGGGAGGGAGGAAGGGAGGGAAAGGGGAAGGAGAGAGGGAGGGATGTTTGGGATCATTTATGCCCCTTGTAGGCACGTTTATGTAAAACCCACAGGCTGAGAGACTACCTGGAGTGAAGCTCTCTTACATTGGTATATAGGCCCATGAGGGGGGGGGGNATTTTGTTATTTCTAATGTACTGCTAAAGTTCAAGGCCCAGGATGGAAATATACATTGCAATGTCCTACCTGTCAATGAATACTTCAGCTTCAACCATAACAACACAAGAGCAAACAATAGATACAAACTCAAAGTAAACTGCACCAAATTCGATTGCAGGAAATATGACTTCAGCCATAGAGGGGTCAACGTCTGGAATCCTCTACCTGACTCTGTGGTTTCTTCCCCAAATCCCAAAAACTTTAACCTTAGACTCTCTACTATTGACCTCACCCCTTTTCTAAGAGGTCTGTAAGGGATGGGCATAAGCGCACCAACATGCCTACCGTCCCTGTTCTATTGTTTCTTTTATTTTTCTTATCTGTACCCATTTCATAACTATGTATATACTTATACCTATTATCTTGCAAGTGATTGACAAAACAAAATAAAATAAAATAAAAATACATTCCACCCTGTATTACATACCGGTATACATTCTCTTCATTGTCACTTATTATATCTGTGACATCTTTGGAAGAAACCACAGTCTCAGATTGCAAAGAATCTAGGGGGGAAAGGGGGTTGGACTAGAAGACCTCCAAGGTCCCAACTGTTGTTATTCTCTATTCCCTACAATGTTCTCCACTTGCCAAGGCTGATCAGACAACCCTTTGTTAAACATAGGCCTGTCGATTATGTGTCCTCCTTCAATTTCAACTACATCTGGACTCAATAATCTGGACTGGGGCCCCTGAACCAACATCACACGTGAAAAGGACACGTGTGTTAATTCCAAACGTGATTTGAGCAAACCTCCGCACCTTTTTCATAGGTGACATTAACCCGGGGAACACTCCCTGCTGAATTTTCATGGATACGGTTCAACGTGTTGTGTTTCACGTGTTGTGGGAACTCAGTCAATTGCAGTTGACAAGGGGGGGTTGGTGCAGGGTGTGAACGCAGGCAGTTCCCCAAAGCAGGGCAAAATGAACTCATGTGATTAAGAACCTGCTCGGTTCTTACCCCCTTTATTATCTTGCTCTGGTACACATTCAAACAAGCATCTTTTAATGATAGACATTCTAATTCATTCATTCATTCATTCATTCATTTATTATTTATTTTATTTTGTCAAGCGATTATCAGATAATAGGTATAAGTATAAACATAGTGATGAATACTTGGATACATATCAGAAAAAATAAAAAGAAACAATAGGACAAGGACGGTAGTTATGTTGGTGTGCTTATGCATGCCCCCTACAGACCCCTTAGGAAAGGGGTGAGGTCTAATATGGAATAATAATATCTAATATCTCATTTAAGAAGAGACTGGATGGACAGTCAGTCATTTGTCTGAGATGGTACTATAGGTTCTCCTTCTTGAGCAATGGGCTAGACTAGAACACCTCCAAGCTCCCATCCAGCTCCTATTCTACTCTATTCTATTCTATTCTATTCTATTCTCTCCTGTTCTATCCTATTCCATATTCCTTCTATTCTATTTCTATTCTATCCTATCCTCTATTCTATTCTGTTCTATTCCATATTCTATTCCATTCTTCATTCCAATACATTCTATTCTATTCTATTCTATTCTATTCTATCCTGTCCTATTCTATCCTATCCTATTTTTATTCTATTCCATATTCTGTTCTATTCTATTTCTATTCTATTCTATCGTATCCTATCCTATCTTCTATTCTATTCTGTTCTATTCCATATTCTATTCCATTCTTCATCCCAATACATTCTATTCTATTCTATTCTATTCTATTCTATTCTATTCCATATTCCTTCTGTTCCTATTCTATTCTATCGTATCCTATCCTATCCTATCTTCTATTCTATTCTGTTCTATCCCATATTCTATTCCATTCTTCATTCCAATGCATTCTATTCTATCTATTCTATCCTATTCTATCCTATCCTATCCTATCTTTTATTCTATTCCATATTCTATTCTATTCCATATGCCATTCTATTCTATATTCCTTCTATTCTATTTCTATTCTATTCTATTTTTATTTCTATTCCTATTCTTATCCATTGGCCTTAAGAGGGTTAAAGCTTAAAAACAGCAAAACGCGCGCCTCCTGGGCAAAATGCAGCCGGGGGTGTTGCGCGTTGTTTTCCAGCAAGCTTACAACCACACCTCCAGCAAATGCACGCGAAACATACATTCAAAAACAATTCACTCCGAATGTAAAACCGGATTCCTGCTGGAAGGAACCCAAGCTGGGCTTCCCGCCTCTACGCTGGGCTTCATTGGTGCACTGAATTTTGCAAGAGCCCTTCTCTTTTCCTTTACTGCCGAGTAATTTAAAAAGCACAGAGGAAGTCCGTCGTCCTTAAACGCTGGAAATCCGAATTTAGAAAGGGGGAAGAAAAAGGAGAAGCGCCCTTGCCGTGACTCGGATTCGAACCGAGGTTGCTGCGGCCACAACGCAGAGTACTAACCACTATACGATCACGGCGAGCCACCGAGNCCGTGACTCGGATTCGAACCGAGGTTGCTGCGGCCACAACGCAGAGTACTAACCACTATACGATCACGGCGAGCCACCGAGGCGACGAAGAAACAGCTTGGCAACCACCCTCTTCATTTCTATGGTCTCTGACGTCATCGCTTCTTCCAATAGGAATGCACGCCCGTGTCGCACAGCGCCCCCTTTGGTAAGTAGCCTGCAGAACAGGATGGAAGGAATTAAACTGAATTTTGTGGACAATCAGCCTTCAGATGATTTGCAGAGAATTCGAATTAAAATTCTTCATTGGCCAAGTGTGATTGGACACACAAGGAGCTTGTCTTGGTGCAAATGCGCTCAGTGTCCATACAAGAAAAGATACATTCGTTAAGAATCAAGAATCATCAGGTACAACAGTTAATAATAGTCACAGGGTACAATCAGAATAGGAATAGAATAGAACAGAACAGAACAGAAAAAATAGAATAGAATAGAAAATAGAATAGAAAATAGAATAGAAAATAGAATAGAATAGAATAGAATAGAATAGAATAGAATAGAATAGAATAGAATAGAATAGAATTCTTTATTGGCCAAGTGTGATTGGACACACAAGGAATTTGTCTTGGTGCAAATACTCTCAGTGTACCTAAAAGAAAAGATACATTTATTAAGAATCAAGAATCATCAGGTACAACACTTAATGATAGTCATTGGGAACAATAAGTAATCAAATCATACCAGGAAATAGGCAATATGAATCGTAAGGATACTAGTAACAAACTTACAGTCCTACAGTCACAAGTGGGAGGGGAGGGGTGACAAGGAGTGATGAGAAGATTAATAGTGATAGGCTGGCAAATGACTTTTAGAGAGTACTGCAGAGTCCTGGAGCACTGCTTAGCGATGCTTTGTATCTTTCCATCCCTATAACGATTCTTTTTCCTTGCATCCTTAAGAATTTTGCATGCTTGGCTTTGCATTTGGCTGCCATAAAGAAGAGGGGATCAAGCTATTTTCCAAAGCACCTTAAGGCAGGGCAAGAAGCAATAGATGGAAACCAATCAAGGAGAGATCCAACCTAAGGAGGAATTTCCTGACGGTGAGAATAATTAACCAGTGGAACAATTGCCTCTAGAAGTTGTGAGTGCTCCAACACTGGAGGTTTTATGAAAAGATTGGATAGCCATTTGTCTGAAATTGTATTGGATTTTCTGCCTGGGCAGGGGGTTGGACTAGAAGACCTTTAAGGTCCCTTCCAACTCTATTATTCTGTTATTTCCAACACACTGCTAAAGTTCAAGGACCTTTGCTCAGGATGGAAACATACATTCCACCCTGTATTTCATGCACATTCTCATCTCGTTGTGTGTTACAGAAGTGCAGCTACATTCTTCACGATGGGACCTAATCTGACAACCGTGGTTTCTTCCAAAGTTGTCACAGTTTCCTAAACCTGTGACAACTTTGGAAGAAACCACAGTCTCAGATTAGGTCCCATGGCAAAGAATCTAGCTGCACTTCTGTAACACACAAATGTTTGATTTCTGCAGCTTTCCCCTGGGTGGGTTGTGGTGCTGCAAATTTATTTTGCATCTCTATCTGTCTAGGTCAGTGCTTCTCAACTGATGTAAAATGGGTTATGTCCTTTATTTTATTTATTTATCAATTTCTATGACCTCCATCTCATGACTTTGATAATATATCACAGAGGAATAAAAGGTTTAAGAATGAGATTTTGGCTGATTTCACTCAGTTTCTGAACCCAAGGTTGCAAAATACAATTTCTTGGGTTAGCATAATACTGACAGAATAGAATAGAATTATTTTATTGGCCAAGTGTGATTGGACACACAAGGAATTTGTCTTGGTGCAAATGCCCCCTGTATACATAAAAGAAAAGATTAATTCGTCAAGAGTCATGAATCATCAGGTATAACACTTAATCATAGTCATAGGGTACAAATAAGCAATCAAATCATACTAGGAAACAGTCAATATAAATCGTAAGGATGCAAGTGAGAAAGTTACAGGAATATAGTCACAAGTGGGAGGTGATAAGGAGTGATGAGAACATTAACAATAATAGTAGTGCAGACTTTGTAATAGTTGAATAGTGTTGAAGGAATTATTTGTTTAGCAGAGTGATGGCGTTTGGGAAAAAACTGTCCTTATGTCTAGTTGTTCTGGTGTGCAGGTTTCTATAGCATTGTTTTGAGGGTGGGAGTTGAAACAGTTTATGTCCAAAATGTGAGGGGCCTGTAGATATTTTCACAGCCCTCTTTTTGACTCATGCAGTATACAGGTCCTCGATTGAAGGCAGGTGGGTAGTAATTGTTTTTTCTGCAGCTCCTAATTACTCTCTGGAGTCTGTGTCTGTCCTGTTGGGTTGCAGAGCCAAACCAGACAGTTCTAGAGGTGCAGATGAAAGACTCAATCATTCCTCTGTCGAACTGGATCAGCAGCTCCTTGGGCAGTTTGAGCTTCCTGAGTTGGCGCAGAAAGAACATTCTTTGTTGTGCTTTTTTGATGATGTTTTTGATGTTAGGTGTCCATTATAGGTCTTGTAATATAATAGAACCTAGAAATTCGATGCAGGTAGTTCTTGATTTACAACTGATCATTTAGTGACCATTGGAAATTACAATGGCTCTGAAAAAAAGGGACTTACAACCATTTTTCACGCTTATCACCATTGCAGCATTCCCATGGTCACCTGGTCAAAATTCGAGGCTTGCCCACTGACTTGTATTTATGACAGTTGCAATGTCCTGGGGTCACATGATCCCCTTTTGCAAAGCAGAACCAATGGGGAAGCTAGATTCACTTAACAACCATTTTACTAATTTAATAACTGCAGTGATTCACTTAAACGGGGCAAGAAAGGTCTTAAAACGGAGTAAAACTCACTTAACTGTCTTGTTTAACAAAAGAAATTGATGGCGCTTTTTTTTTTTGAGTACAAGGTTTTTTTAAAAAATTCATATATAAACGTTTTGAATACAGTGTATTGTCAGGGTATATCATTTTACAAAAGAAAAAAGAAAAAAAGATAGTCACATGTATGCTAATAACCACAGTAGCAGTACAACAGAATGATCTTGACCAAGATATGTGAGACTTAATTGTGGCCCTAAGTGGAGAACTACCTGTACTGATGTGAAGGTACAAGGTTGAGTTGTGAGATTGATTAAGAAACCCTTTTTATCTGGGTGGCACCCAACTGTAAAGTCTATCAGGCGTTATGGCACCTAAAATTCATATGGGATGTGTTTAAGTGAGTCCCCTGGAGCTGTCGTTTCCCCCCCCCCACACTTCACTTCTTTTAATGGAACTGCTGAGTTGTTATCTCCATGTCCAAAGTTGACAGTTATTAGGCAGTTGGCACCTACAACAGGCAAATAAAATTCTCCAAGGAAGTTTTGCTGCATTGCATTCTCCTTGGGTGACTATCGAGAAGCATAAAGGTCATTCTTCGACTTCTCATTGTTGGTCCTTATCATTTTCTCAAATGCCCTTTGATGCTAGTTGTCATACCCCTGGTGGAGACTGACTCTGAGGAAGAGGAGGAACAGGCTGGGGAAGGGCAGAGGCCAGCTGAGCAGTCAGAGGAGGACCCAGGCCCATCCCCTCTCCATCCTAGGGCAGGCAGGGAGGAGAGGATAAGGCAGAGACGTGGTCTCCTCAGGAGGAGAGAGCCTTGATCCTCTTCATGGGCTGCAGGTGTGAGAACTGCATAAGAGTTTGGACCTGCATACTGGCAAACGCTGGAAACAAAGCGTGTTTTATTTTGGTCTGAAGTTATCTTAGTTGGCGTCCTTCCAACAGACTGTGCCTTGTTATCTCCTTGAATTTGGTAAATATTTCTCCCTTTCCGTTGTGGAAATTTCATCATTGTAGTTTGTTTGGTTTTGTATTTCACCTCTATCTGATCACTAAATTCGGACTGTATTGCTTTCTTTTGAAGGCTATTTTTGAATATCTCCAACTGAGTATTTATTGAACAGTAGGGCCAAGGTGGAGGCATTAAAGGACATTGATTTACATTTTTGATTTTGTTACATTTGTGGCACACTCTGGGTCATCACACTAGTAGCTGGAATCAAATCATTTTTTTGCAAGCCAACGTGCAATTTTTGTTTATTCATCGAATTTGGCATTCATTTCAGATTTGGCAGCCTCCCAGAACACATCTTATCAATATTAGATTCAAACTACACGAATAAAATTATGATTCATCATCATATAAGTAAGAACTGGCACAGCTAAAGGAAGAATGGCAGAAAGTTAAAGCTACTCTTAAGGCCTAGGTGAAAAAAGAAAGCTTTGCCTATCAAACCGGGAAGGGAAAAAACACACTTAGCAACTCTAAAAAAGGATTTTTAGATGGAACCTGAAAAGCCAATGGATTCTGGTAAGAATAGACAGTACTGTGCCAAAAATGTCTGACTTTTCCAACTCTAAGAGAAGAAGAAATGGTTGAATGCAGGGGTGGGATTAAAATTTCTTAACAACTGGCTCTGTGGGCGTGGCCTAATTTGTGGGCTTGGCTTGATCGCTGGGCAGGGCTTGTGTGTAAATATTGTAAATATTTATGTAAATATTTAATTTATGTAAATATTTATGTAAATATTTAATTTTTAATTTAAAAAAAATGACTTTTATCCAAAATCAGGAAAAGCAGGCAAGCAGATTGAGTTGCTCACAAAATCACATATTCACTTAGACATTGATCTTTCTGCAATCTGCTATCTGAGTCTGCACTGAAAAATAGAAGCTTCAGTCCTTTTAGATTAGCTAGAAAGCAAGAAATCCAACTATTTCCTGCTTTCTAACTTATCTAAATCACCCAGCACAGCAGCACAGTGAATGGTCAGGAAAAAAAAGAAAAATAGCAACTTAGCAGGCAAGTTTGATGGCACCCATGCCAGGTAAGGAGTGAGTGGGCGGGAAGGGGTGGGGTGGGACCAGCCAGGGGCACCATTTGCCAGTTCTCCTAACTGGGCAGAATCATAACTGGTTCTATAGAACTGGTCTGAACCGTACAATCCCACCCCTGGTTGAATGAATGGAAAGAACTCCGGTGTGTTTCTCTCCCACCTTGGAACTGGACAGCATTTTTCTTCCTACAGAACCATTAAAGGAGGAAGAAAGGAGGTTATCATCAAAGAGGAGGTGCTTCAAGAATGATTACACAGATCCGAGATGGGGAAAGAAAGAAACTCAAACAAACCCCATCTTGATTTTCATTAGTATAAGATACATCAGGGAGTCTATGCAGATTCTCAGTCATGCAGATCAGGGTTGCCCCAAAGGTGCTTTTTCAAAAGGCAACTAGACTTTCTTGGTTTTTTTCTTGATGATGTTTTGCTTCTCATCCAAGAAGTTTCTTTCATTCCTGAAGAACTGAAGAAGCTTCTTGGATGAGAAGTGAAATGTTTTCAAGGAAAAGAACAAGAAAACCCAGTTGGATTTTTTGGAAAAGCACCTTCGGGACATACGTCTGGGAGAAATTTCAAGATCATCCCATTGTGGATGCTCCAACATTGGAGGTTTTAAAGAAGAGATTGGACGGTCATTGGTCTGAAATGGTATAGGGTCTTCGGTTTGAGCAAGGGGTTGGACTAGAACGGGGGGGGGGATTTTTGGCTTCATGTAAGGAAAGCAGCAGAAGCAGCCAAAGTCTTTCTTTCTCTCCCCCGCTCCGCCAGATATGAGTCTTTGTGACACTTGTCATGCCGCAACAGCCTCTTGGAGCAGGAGGCCTTGCAGGGTCCAAAGACTCATTTCTGGCGGATTTTGGGGGAGGAAAGAAAGACTTTTGGCTGCTTTCCTTTCGTGTAGCCATAAGCAGAAGAAAAAAGAAGTGGAAAGAAGCCAGGCAAGGTGGCCAGGCAAGGCGTGTGGGGTAGTGGGCAAGTCCCCCCCCTCTGCCCTTTCCCCCCTCCCCTCACTACCTTGTGTTGTTCACAGGGCAAGCAATGCAAGCCTTGTGTTCCACAGGCCATGGGGGCAGCACAGCCTTGTGTTCCATGCAGCCCTGGATTAATTGCTATGGGAGGGGACATTTCTCTGTGAACCACCAACATTTTCTCGTGGACCCCATGGGTTGGCGACCACTGGAGTAGAAGAATCCCAAGGCGATCTCCCCCCCACTAACCTGCTTTCCAGCTCCATTCTCCTGTGCAGGGCAACCAAAGAAGACCCAGCAGATCAGCTGGGACTCAATGGGAGGCAGAGAAGAGATGGGCTTGGTGGGGCCAGTCAGAGGTGGGATTGGCCGGTTCTCCAAACTACTCAAAATTTCCGCTACTGGTTCTCCAGAACTGGTCAGTACCGGCTGAAGACCGATCTCCGCTGTATGTGCCTGCTTCATCTTGAGGTATGGCAATTTCAACGAAAAGCTTGTGAATGAATTGTCCATTGTTGAAGATCCATCCTGAGTTTTCCTGGGTTTTATTCCACCCAGGCAAAATTTATTGATTGTTTTCAAGCTATCCAAGAGTTGAGTTGTTTAATGTGTAACTATCACCAGAACAGCACCAAGGTTGTTGTTGAAACATCAGCACATTTTACACTTCTCTGAGAACAGGAGGGCACACACCTGTCCTGCTGAGCACATGGTCTAAAATGTTGGGATTGTGGTGGTTTGCAAGGTTTTCAGTTTTTTAAGGAGATTGCAAGGACTACTGGAATTCCACTTTATTGTTATAGCTTAAAATAACCGAATCTTGAAAACCTGCCAAAGTCTACTTCTATTCCTTCTTTTACCAAATAAAATCAAGGCTGGGTTATTTTGCCTTTTTTTTAAAAAACTTTCCTTTTTTTTCCAACGCTGAATGGGCTTTTCTTTTCCCTTAACTACACTTGAATACCGAGGAAATCTTGAAAACAAAACAATCAAGATGATTTTTGCATTTCTCCATATTTTAGGCTCTGCCTAAAGTATGACTTGAAGAAGCTAGAGAGAGCAAAATTGTTGACATCAATTCTAGTCCTTCTCTAACTTGAATGACCCTAACTTGAATGTACCATTGCCTTTAACACTGGGTAGCCTTTTCTGCTTCTACCTATTCTGTATTTAAGGAGTAGGGTCCCTTTGCTGTCTAAAATGGGGTGCGTTTCATATCTGAAGGACATCAAGAGGACCTCAGGAAGTCTAACAAGTCTCCAGAAAGCCCTCCTGGAGATTCTTTCTGCAATCTACTATATCCTCACCACCCCATTCCTTGCAGTTGGAGAATATTGACTGGATTGGGATCTTTCTTCTCAGATCCCAGAAAAAGAATTGAAGTTCTTCCTAGGGATGTAGATTGCTAAAACATAATAAAACTCCCAAGTGTGTAAAAATGGGGAGGAGTAGGACTTTTACGGTCTAATGAATCTTTGGACTATGCAGTTAATTGATTACTGATTTATGATGTGGTCTTAAGGATGTAGTAAGAAAAGGATTTCTTCTTGGTTCTGAGGGTAAGCTGGGAAGAGGCTGATTTTGCTAGAAGTTATTTACCATGGATATGGGTAGGATTATTGTCAGCATTGGGAAAAGAATTAGACCCACTAAAGAGGGATTAAGGAACAACTGGTTCCCCTAGACAAAGGAGCCAGACAGCAAAATTGTAGGATCTGGTTTATGATCTCCTGTAGATGTGGAAGGAAATACAGTGGAAAGAATCATGGGGTGTTTTGTTGGTTGAGAAGAAAAGCTGCACATTGTGATAGCAATTCACCATTCAGTACATTCAACTGAAATAGGTAGTGTCAGGTAATTGATTAACTCAACAGGTTTGTGTCTCCTACAGATCTTTGTGGCTCATGGACAGAGGCACTCTACCTGGAACTGGGATTATAGGATTGGAGCAGTGCTGGGGGGAGGGAGGTTGGGAAGGACAGTGGTATGAGCATGGCTGTTCTGACAACAGGAAGATGCTCTGGGGTGCTACTTGCCAAGCTGACAGTGGATCGTGTCTTCCAGAACACACCAAGGTAGTAAATTCAGAACCCCAAGACGATGGACAAAGTCAAGATTTCACCTAAAAACAGCGATAATGGCTTGGCAAACCCAGCATTTGAGCTTAGGGTAAGTTTTTTTTCCTCTTCTTAGGTTTGTCCTTCACCCTTTCTCCAAAGATGGTGATGGGGTTTGTGTTTTTGGTAGGAATCAGAGACAAATGGAATGGGCAAAGTCAACATTTCATCTAAAAACAGTCATAAGTGCTTGGCAAACCCAGCATTTGAGCTTATGGTAAGTTTTTTTTCCTCTTCTTAGGTTTGTCCTTCACAGTTTTCTCAAAGATGGTGATGGGGTTTGTGTTTTTGGCAGGAATCAGAGACAAACGGAGTGAAGGAGGTCAAGATTTCACCTAAAAATGGAGATAGAATGGTAGATTTTTCTTCCTCTCCTTAGCTTTGTGCTTTGCACGTTCCTCAAAGATGGTGAATAGGGTCTCTGTTTTTGGCAGGAATCAGAGACAAATGGAAAGGAAGCAGCATCTCTTGAGTTTGGAGAAGAAAATCCTGTGCAAGACAGTCATTTTGGGAGGTACTAAATATGAATGACCAAGGAAATTTGGTGACGTTATTTCAGCTGGACAGCCAACTGTTATTTAATATTATAAGTTCCTCGGATGTTCCCCTTCTTAGAACTGTTGTGTGTAAACCCTTATAGATTGATATTCCCAGTCTGAGATACCGGTTTGTCTTTTCACCCAACTTTTGCCAGGAAGAGCAAAGTATTACCTCTCAGAAATGACACAGAAATATGATAGCTCCTTTGGATATTGTTCGTTATTATTAACTATCGTTTGTACGCTGCTCCATTTCCAGAAACTCTGAGCTGTTTACTGTATCAATGTAGTGAGACTTAAAAAAAAAAAAAGAATGAAGTCATGGGGTTAATCAAGATGATGTGGTCCCGTATGGAAAAAGCCTGATTTTATTCATCCTTAAAAGTCTTTGGGAAAAGCTTGTTTTAAAGTCTCCAAATATGTTACAATGATGGGTTGAACCAGATCTTTGGAGGTTAAGCTATTAGAGCAGGGGTCTTCTAATGTGGCAAATTTCAGATTTGTGGCTTCAGTTTCCAGAATTCTTCAACCCACCAGTCTTAAAACTTCCAAAGTTTGGAGACCACTAAAATTACATGGTAGGGACAGGGCTATGAAGGGCTGATTCAGAGTCTCCGAAGTTGACAATTCACTGGTGATGGGGTCTTTCGCTACCAGTCTCATCAAGATCTAAACAAATCAAACAGATTCAGCTTGCAGAACACAGTCACCAAGCTATATAGGCAATCTCTAATCTAATAAATATCTAAAATAGGACTTCACAAAATGATGTATAATATCCCTTCTAGATGTCCTTTAACGTTGATTTCTTGATGTGCTTTTCAGCAGGTTCAAGAACGTGACTCAACCTTTCTCTAAAGTAAAGGGATTTTGCAAGGCTTATCATGAATTGCTCCACAAGATCTTCTTAGGCATCTTATGTTTAGGTAAGTCTTTCACTCTCTGGTTGAAAATGGTGATTCACATGACCACAGGAAGCTGCAACTGTTATAAATACAGGTCAGTGGCCAAGTGTCTGAATTTTGATGGCATGATCGTGGAGATCCTTATGATGGCTGTAAGTGCAAGAGTTGCTTGTAAGTCCCTTTTTTTCCAGTGGCATTGCAATTTTAAATGGGTCACTAAATAAATGGTCATAAATTGAGGACTACCTATATTCCAGCCAGTGCTGAAACTTCTGCCCCAAACATTTGAGAATGGCACCAGTCTAAATGAGGTATAGGGACCAACTGAACCTAATTTGCGGTGGTTTCTGATGACTTGAGACCTTGGGCTGTTTGATGCTTTGATGTCTTGATGTTGAATGCCTTGAGCCTTGGTGGTGCATTGGTCAAAAGGCAGTATATTGCAGGCTAACTCTGCCCGCAGCCAGGAGTTCGATCCTGACTGGCTCAAGGTTCACTCAGCCTTCCATCCTTCCGAGGTTGGTAAAATGAGGACCCAGATTGTTGGGGACAAGACAGAGGCGGATTCTGCAAACTGCTTAGAGATGGCTGTAGAGGACTATGAAGTGGTATATAAATCTAAGTGTTGTTGCTATTCTCATTTTAGGCTATCTGGCCTACTTCATTGCTGCTTGTTATCTGGACTACCAACGAGCCTTGGCACTGATCATTCTAACAAGCCTGGTCCTTGCTTTCCTGGCTTATAGCATAGTCAAAAAATATTTGGGAGCCAAGATTATCCAGATGTTGAACCCCTGCAGGAAATGCTGTCAGAAGGCCTGGCCGTGGTTGAAATGGTAAGGAGCTGACTGGCTTCACAGATCAGTTTTATGGACAGATCTTGTTCAAGAAGCCATGGTTAGCCAATCTTCACTCTACTCCTTTGGATAGTAGAGCATTTTTCGAGCATTGAGCTGGTGCTTGGGTTGGGTGACCCTAAAGGTCAGTTTCCATCCAATGACTCAATGATCATGGTGGAATAAATACAATACAATGCAATGCAATACACAACACAACACAACACAATGAAATAAATAATATAAGTGACTATGGACTCTGCCCTAGGACTAGCCAGGCAAGTAAAATATAAATATTCTACCACAGAATATAAATATCAATATTGTGGAGAGGAGATAAATTAAGTATTACAATAAAGACTTTTCTTATATCCCAATCTATTATCTTTTGTCCCCCCCCCTTTTCCCGTTATCAAGGCTTATCAAGAATGTATATTTAATAAATGGCTTATTGTACATATATATTTAATCATGCCAATATTATTCTGCTTCCCTTGCAATTTTCTAGGGTTTTGTGTGCCATTCTTCTAATTGCTTTGATCACATGGCTGGTTCTGGACATGTCCCAGAGGAAAGAGCAGCTGGTCTCATTGGGTGGCTTCTGTGTGCTGGTCTTCTTGTTATTTCTGTTCTCCAAGCATCACATGGCTGTAAGCACCATCATTGGTTGTTTTTTTGTTTGTTTGTTTGTTTGGTATCTTAAACCTAACCAAGATTCAATATAATAGGTCTTTGTCTTTTGCTGCTGCTTCTTTCTTCATTCTACCTCCAGTCCCACTTCATAGAGCAGTCGATAAATTCTCCATGATATTGGCTTGGGTAGAAATCACTTGTTCATTGAAGACAGTCAATTGTTTCTCTGGAACTTGGTTTGATCTGCAGCATTAGGAAAGTTTGATTTGAGGTGATGCTGAACGCTGATTGATTTTTCCAATCCTATATTTGACTACCTTTGCTTCTTTGGCTACTGAACGTCTATGGAGATTCTCAGTCCTCCATGATTGTCCCAAAAGTGCTTTTCCAAAAGTGAACCAGTTTTTGTTTTTCCTTTGAAGACCTTTGGCTTCTCATCCAAGAATATTCTTCAGCTCTGACAAAGAGTCCAAGAAGCTTCTTGGATGAGAAGCGAAAGGTCTTCAAGGAAAAACAAAGGCCAGTTGCCTTTTGAAAGAGCACCTTTGGGACTTTGGCTACTGAGTTCTAGAGATCAATGTGGTTTAACCTCAAGGCTTCCATCCAGCAATGGGATCCTAACTGTTCCAGTACTGCTTCAGTGATTGTGCGTGCATGTGGACCTAACACATGCACACCTAACAGCTTTCCCCACACCAGCTGAGGTCTACAGCACCAATCAGCTGAGAGGATAAAGAAGAGAAAGGTGCAGGGGTGGGTTGGAGGGATTATTCTGCCTTTTATCTTCTTTCTCCTCTCAGCTGATTGTCGGCTTTTTTTCCTCCTCTCAACTGATCATCGGAGGCTTTTTTTTACTACTGGTTTGGCTGAACTGGTCCGAACCAGTAGCATACCACCACTGCTGCCATCTCTCCAATGTTCAAATCTTCTATCTCTCGTGGCTCTCCAGAAGATGTTCACAAAATGTCCTGGATTGCAGGTACCCTGGAGCACTGTGTTATGGGGCTTTGGTCTACAATTTGCCCTTGGACTCTTCATCATCCGAACTGAACCTGGATTTCAGACTTTCCAATGGCTGGGCAATCAGATTCAGGTATGATAGAATAATGTTTGAAGGTGTTATACCCCATGTTCCTCAGGGACAAAAATCCCACCTTACAAGTCACATGTCCACTAGCTTCAGTTCAGAAAGATCCCATGGGAACTATTAGCCAAATCAACTGTTTGATTTGACACAAGACAATGTCCAGCTTATGATGACAAAATCTAGCGGGGAAGGAAAAGACCTCGACAGGTTCTCCAGCAACAAGGACAATGATTTTGAGTGGTTATTATGATTATCATTGACTTTGCACTTAAGCTTCTGTAGATCCAAAAACTGCTAAAATGATCAGGGATCCTTTGTGTTGAATCATAGGTGTGCCATAATTTTTTTTAAAAAATGTTCTGACCCAAGCCTTGTTCAAAGCAAACAAATGCCAAACAGAGATAAAAGCAAAAGCTTTTTAATGCATCTCTGTGAATTCCATTCATTCACAGTAAAATACTATTAAAAACTAATTGTCCCAGATAAGAACAAGCCTTGCCAAGGTTGTGCAAGGCTGCCAAGAACATTAGATTAAATTGCAAGGAAATAATCAAAACCAAAAGTCTCCAAACACAAACCAAGATAGTCTGAACTTCCACAAGACTTGAAGTGCAAGAACATCTTGGCTTCCAAAAAGAATCCCACCTCTGAGGGCTGGCTTTTATCCCTTAAGGGAGGGGCCATTACTTGCAGCCTTACTCTCGAGTTGCCCATGCTGCTGCAGCTGCTTTTTCCTTCAAGCAGCCCTGCATGCATGCGCAGGGCATCACTGCTGCCAGCCTCCACAATCTCTGTGATGGTCCTGGTCCCATCCCTGCATCACATGCAGGTCCCTCATCCGAGTCCTCGCTCTCCGAGACCTCAGCCATCCACACCTGCTTCCAGCGAGCCACAACAAAAATGAACATGACTCTATTTCCAAACATTCCTTCAAACATTGTTTCCCTGACAGACATTTCTCAACTACACGACGGCAGGATCCAGCTTTGTCTTTGGAGATAAACTGATTCAAGAAAGTTTTGCCTTTCAGGTGAATTTAGATAAATCATATTATCTCTCTCCTCCTCTTTCTGGTCCCCACTTTCTCTTGATCTCCTTCTTGAAGGTCTTAAAAATGGCTTCCCAGTTGCCTTGCCCAGGTCTTTGATTCTTTGTGCTGGAGTGAAAGATGGAGGGAGACATCTTGGCTGGTCCATTCTGTGTCCTTGCCTCTGTCCACTGCTTTTGTCAAGTAGGGCGTAACAAGGAAGCATCATGCCCAAAGATCCTCCAAACAGGATGGGGGCCCTAGTGAGAAACTTGCTTTCTTCCCAAATTGGACAGAGCAGATCAGGGAATGGTTCCTCACCATTGTTTTCTGAACAAGTAGTCCATCAATTTGCAGATGTATTTTTGAACATTTGTGTCAGGATTCTGAGGATTGCCCTAAATAAATCATGAGCCACAAGCCAAGCTTCAAAAGCATTCAAAAGATTGATTAGGAGCAACATATTTGGCACTAATCCCATATGAAGCCAACTCTGAGACACATAATTTACTGTCATAATTTATGAACCTGTTTCCCCCCCCCCCATGTATCATATATCAGATTCTCCAATGAAACACATTCCAAGCTGGGTGTCATCAATCACACTCTCCCATGAAAGATTTTCCCGGGCAGAAGATCCAGTAGCCTAGGCTACAATCTCCGCAAGATAAGCGTGGAATGTGCTTCATCTGCCATACTGCTCCGTCAGGCCTTTCTCCCCCTCCTTCTAATGCCAACTTGGGAACAGGCAAGAAGACTTATTTACGAGTTGACAACTTAGTCTGTTCAGGGTGCCTCATATTTTACTAGCAACCTAAGTTTATTCTGATGGAATTTTTCCAATGCTTCAAACTTCGCAACTATCACATTACTTCTCTCTATGAGGGTGTGATACATTCCTCCAATTATCCTTTATCATTAATCATATTGGCTTGGGTGGATGGGATTTGTCATTCAGCAACATCTGGAAAGCTGCAGCTCTGTGCTAAAGCTGCCTACTGTTCTATTCCTGTATCCAGGTACTGCCTATTATTGTCTTCTTCAGTTGTGTGATGTCCATCCTCTACTACTTGGGAGTCATACAGTTTATAATCCTGAAGGTAACGCTGAGTTTTAGGAATTCAAGAGTGAGCTTATAATTGTCCTAATGGAGCTAAACAGTATATTGATCACCCATATATACCATACGCCTGGCCATGAGGCACCTGGAAAGGCCAAGATACATTATAAGGTACCCAAAGAGAGTAATATTACTTCTGACGCTATTAGGAAGTACTAACAGAAGGGACATAACACGATAATTTACAAGGAAAGAGTTTATGATGAAGCACAGAGTGCAAAACAAAAAGTTGCTTTGCCAAATCAATGGGGGTATCAGAGATTGAAGAAGAGAGAGAAACATGGAAGATGCTACCTCAACATGAACATCAGGGAATCTTGGTTGATGAGAAGAGAGCACCACAAGATAAGGGCAACACAGGTAGTGGGGTTAATTCTACTGACTGTGTCCTCTCTGTGGACTTCATTTCAAGTCAGACCCCACTGCTCCATCTATGTCACAGTGTAGACCAGCGGTCTCCAAACGTGGCAATTTTGGGACTTCAATTCCCAGAATTCCTCAGCCAGCTTCTGGGAGTTGAAGTCCCCAAGACTTAAAATTGCCAAGATTGGAGACCTCTGGTGTAGACTGACCTTCTGGAAGAAGCTCTCATGGAAGAACCTCCTACTGAGATGTATCAGAGTTTGGACCAAAGGTTCTGGAACACAAAGCATATGCTTGCCACTGAGCTACGGCCCCAATAGCTAAGGATGTCTCATTGCTGCAAGACTGGCAAATGAATCAGCAAGATATTAAATCTAGGATATTCTGGGCAACGACCATTAAGCTGCCAACTCACACTCTCCAACCTTCTTCCAACAGTTGTCCTGGCTCCTGCAAATCACAATGGGTACAGCGGCCACTGAAACTCTGAGCGTGGTGGGGAATATATTTGTGGGGATGGTAAGTGGTAAGTGATCTTGACCTTCCTCCACGAATCTCTATGAATGGTCTTCTCAATCTTCTCTCTCTGTACAAGAGAGGGAACAGACTTCCATTCTGATTTCTTTCTGTTTTTCATTTTCCAAAGCTATTTTGTTTCGGCATTTGAGAATAGTCTCCTTTCTCCCCCGCCAATTTGTGTGTATGTGTGTGTGGGAAATTGCTAGGGAAAGGGATACATACTTTTGAGTGCATTTCTCTGAATATGTGCGTCTTTGCCTGTTTCTTCGATATAATCTTTCTTCCTTTTATTCTGCTTTGCAACACTTAAAAGAAATGCAGATTGTAGAACTAGCTAATGTTTGGATTATATTTTAGTTCTGAGGTGCAAAATGAGGTATGTTTGCATTCCAGTGAATTTCTCTTCCATTTCTTTGTAATGTGAAACAATCACAAAATCTGGACGCTTTCGAGAACTGAGTATTTTATTCTCCTGGGCTGTGTGTTTAAGCAGAACATGGAATCATGCTATCTGCTTGTTGTTTCTGACTAACAGAAATCTGAGACATATTTCTAGGGTCTGCAGATCTTGATAAACTTCTATTTGGATTTATCTTTTGTCCTCCAGACCGAAGCACCATTGCTCATCCGTCCCTACCTGGGGGATATGACACGCTCAGAAATCCATGCTGTGATGACTGGTGGCTTTGCTACCATTGCTGGTAGTGTGATGGGTGCATACATTTCATTTGGGGTGAGTCTGATGAAATATGATGCCCATTCAGTCAAATCTATGGGCCAGGTCTCTCCACATCTTCCAATCTTAAACTACCTTCTTTAAGTTTTTCTATGCTATGGATGGTGCCAGCTTTGATGGTGAGGGTGAGTTTAGTGTATCTATATATATATATAAGTGAAATACCACTCATACATCATCACAAAATCTCCAGAACCATACAAAGCCTACAAACTTGAAATTTGGCATGTATGTTCCTTTTGGCTTTTAGGTGCTCACTAAGAAAGGATTTTTCAAAATGATCATCAGAGCATTAGTATTTCATATAGTATTCTTAACACGCTCTGATGCTTCTCCCCACCTGAAAAGAAATCTGTGCCAAATGCAAAACACAAGCAGAGGAGAGGAGTTTCAGTTTTAGTTTTAGTTTCACAGCAGTAACCAGCTTTAGTCCAGAATAGTTGTGCTAAGCCACACCCAGGCTGTCTTTTTCTTGCTCACACAGCAAATACTGTTTCAGTTTCCATGTTTCAGTTTCCAAACAGCCCTCAACTCTCTCACACACTGGCAGGACGCTNCTCACACAGCAAATACTGTTTCAGTTTCCATGTTTCAGTTTCCAAACAGCCCTCAACTCTCTCACACACTGGCAGGACGCTAGTCAGATGAATACTGATGGATGCTGGTAGGCAGAGGCAGAAATTTTTCCCCTTATTTTCCTCCCCAAAGACTAAGCCTGATCACATAGTTTTGTAGCGAAGCATGGGTATCGAGCTAGTAAGAAAATATATATCAACAGCTGAGTCAAGAGGGGGAAATTCTTGTACAGCAGCATTTTCTGTTGCACAAATTATATGGAATTATCGCAGGTATCATGGCAGATTATACACACTTTGGTGTTTTTCTGAACTAGGCTGTTTGACTGCCTATAGGTTCAATATTGGGATATTCTTTAGGTCCTTCCAAAGTGTAGGCCTCGGGGTGAATTTCATTTAATCAGATGAAGGTTGTCTAGAAAAAGGCATTTGATTGGGCCAAATGGGAATTGGATGAAAATCCAGAGGATATGGATTGGAGTAAACAACATTTAAAAAAAATATTTTTTATTTTTTAAACAAACATACAAAAACAAAAAATAAAACATAAAACCATCTTCCAGTTACATACATTGTGTTGGTTGGTTACAAGTCTTTTATGCTTCATTTCCATAGTCCTCACATATAATTTGTATAAATTCTCATGTTATCCATTGTGTGTGTGTATGTGTGTGTGTGTGTAATCATTGTTAATAATAATATATTTGACTATAATTATTATTCCATTTTATGCGAGATATTCAACATTTTAGATTAATTTATATTATAACATTCATTACCTCATCATAAATCCATCCAATAATAATACATCCTTATGTTATATTGTCTATAATTCTATTATCCTTATATTGTGAAATTCTCTAAAATACAGTATTTCATTTCCATATTTTTAATCTAATCTAACTATTGATAAAATAAATCCCATATCTTGTAATATTGTTTGTCTTCTTATTCTCTAATTTCAAATGTCAATTTACTCATTTCAGCACATTCCATTATTTTCTTAATAACTTCTTCCTGCATTGGTATTTTCTCATTTTTCCAATTTTTAGCAAATACAATTCTAGCCGCTGTTACTACATTTACAATCATGGAGTAAACAACTTTTGACAAAGCCAATTTACTTGGACTATTACTGCAACTCAATTAAAGGCTAGATATTATTTTATCTTTAATTATAGTCTGGACTTTGGTGTGACTTTGGTGTGACTTATAGTCTGGACTTTGTTTTATCAGGGGAGGGGGGAGGAAATTATAGTAAAAGGCCATCTTGTGATGTGTGATTTGGTATTATCAGTATCATATTCTAATAAACTGTGTAGGAATCTAGGCAAAATGTTTTGTATTTCCCAATCAGCCTTTTGATTAGAACTGATTGGAAGAACATATAATTATTCCACAGCAAAGAATAATTGCATCATACTTTTTTTAAAACTGTGCTTGCCAAATATTTAAACTACTGTTTGAAAAGGGAAAGAATCCGCAAAGCTCCAGAGTTAAACCTCTTGGATTAAAGAATACCATACTTGTTAACTCTTCTTGCAGATCGATGCCTCGTCTCTGATTGCAGCTTCAGTAATGGCGGCACCTTGTGCTTTAGCTATGTCCAAACTTGTCTACCCAGAAGTGGAAAAAGCTCGATTCCAAAGCCAGGAAGGTGTCAAAATTGCCTGCGGGTGAGACCGGCTAAAATCCATGAGGTTCCCATGGCTTGTAGAAGGATCTGGGAAGCAGGTTTCAAGGAGGAGGAGAAAAAAAGAGGAGAATGTGTCGAGCATAACTGGATGGGGAGAAGGTTGGAGAGATACAAAGGGAAGAAGGTGGGGCCTCAGTTTCCCAGCTGTTTTTACCTGGGCTGGCAGGAGGGCCATGGCACAGGTCCCATCAATTAAAGAATGCCAGCTCTCTCTGTCACAGTGCCTGACTCTTGAACCTCCACAGCCTCTGAGTGGAATTAAATTGGCCCTGACTCTGTTAAGCATGTGTTTTTTTTTCTCAGCACAAATCTCAGTTGTCTAGGAAGGTATGGACAGCAAACAAATTTAAGAGGGAAGGAGGGAGGGAGGGAGGAAGGAAGGAAGGAAACAAACAGAGAAGGGAGGAAGGAAGGAAAAAGGAAGGAAAATGGAGAGAGAAGGGAGAGAGGAAGAAAGAAAGATGAAGAGAGAAGGAGGGAAAGGAGGAAGGAAGGAGGGAAGGAAGGAAAAAGGAAGGAAAAAGGGAAGGAAGATGGAGAGAGAAGGGAGAGAGGAAGAATGGAAGATGAAGAGAGAAGGAGGGAAGGAAGGAAAGAAGGAAGGAAGGAAGGAAGGAATGTTCTGGACCCCCCCTCCATTTTCTTCTCTCTTTGCACCTTCCTGCAGGGAGGAAAAGAATATTCTGGAAGCTGCTGGTAATGGAGCCTCTGTCTCTGTGGGGCTGGTGGCCAACGTTGCAGCCAACCTCATTGCCTTCCTGGCTGTGCTGGCATTCATCAACGCTGCCCTCAGTTGGCTAGGAGGCAAGGTCAACTTCCCCCAACTCTCCTTCCAGGTATCTCCCACAAGACCCCCCCAAGTTGTTTGTGACAGGATAATGAAAATATCAAGAGGCAGGAGGGGTTGTCTGGCTAAATTACTAGGATGTGAGATGCCCAGCCTGACTAGAATCATCTTTGGTGGAAGAAGACCACTTCGTTTCTTCTACTAGTTCTGGGTTTCTACAATCCATTGTTATTTGAGCGTGCTCCCCTGTAACAATGGAATTGAGGTTCAAACCTTTGGGCCAGTATCATATTAACCCTAATTTAAGGTATGTACTAGGCCCAATTTTCAACCATCATTTGTTTCAGCAGCTAGTCCAGCTAGAAGCTGTGTCCCACACTCACAAGGCACACACCCTAATCTTGTGGTGTCGAATGGTCGAAATGTGTTGTCAGCTTTGGAAGCCATACTAGCACCAGGAGCTTCCATGCTGCCACATGCTTGGGAAATTGCATTATGCATTATGCAATGCTAATATTTCAACTAGACTTTTTTGTCAAATTTAGGAAAGAGGGGGGGAGCAAAGGGGCCAGTGGACATGTACAGAGGAAACCATGGCAGATGTCAAAAGATGTGATGACCCAGAGTATCTCAGAAATATAACAAAATCCAAAACATAACTAAAAGTCCTTTGCCTTCAACTTGGCTTCACTGTTTAATTGTTCACAGTGGAGCAGTCAAAATAACATTTCAAAGGCAAGAAACACAGTTCACATTCAAAGAGCCAATAACAAACCAAAAACCAAAAACTAATCACATTGAATAAAGTTCCTCGACAGACCAGGATAGATAATTACCAACTTCAGGAAGATAACCAGGAACAGTCCGTTGGAAGAACGCCAACCAAGATAAACCTTCTTTAGAAATCATAAATAAGTGATAAAGTTATGATAAATTTATGATAAGTGATATCACTAATCATAATGATAAATCACTAATTTATCTCCAGCGTCTGTTCGCACACAAGTCCACACTCTTATGCAGATCTCCCACCTGCAACCCATGAAGAGGATCATGGCCATCTCCTTCTGAGTAGACCACACTTTTCCCTTATCCTCTCCTCCTGCGTGGCCTAGGATGGAGAGGGGATGGGCCTGGGCCCTCCTCTGACTGCTCAGCCGGCCTCTGCCCTTCCCCAGCTTCCTTTACCACCTCTGAAGCTACACTTCCACTCCCTGTTGGCTGTTCCTCCTCTTCCTCAGAGTCAGGAAGTCCACCAGGAGTATGACAAAAGATGGCCAAAAGACCAACCACGATGAGTTAGCCAAGCACTTCATTTGCAATGCTCTTAAAAGAATTGTCTTCTGGCTTTCAGCTGATCTGCTCCTACGTCCTGATGCCTTTAGCCTTCTTGTTAGGGGCCAGCTGGGAAGAGGCTTTTCTGGTTGCTGAGATGCTGGGAGTCAAGTTTTTCTTAAATGAATTTGTGGCCTACCAGCAATTGTCGACCTACAAAAAGAATCGTCTGATGGGTCTGCCTGAGTGGGATGGTTCTCAAAAGCAGTGGATTTCGGTAAGTACCCTGGTCATCATACTGTATGGAAAAGAAAGCCCACTGCTCTTTCTCCTCCAAGCCCATCTACCTTACCCTCTTCTTGATTTTGTGGGAGCAATCTCAGAAAAAAAGTTATGGATCTCCTGACTGGCATGTGGTTACGAGAGCTTCAATGGACTTTCCTTCTTAAGGCCAATGATTTTCAACCTTGGCAACTTTAAGATGTGTGGATTTAAACTTCCCCATGCTAGCTGGGAAAT
Source organism: Laticauda laticaudata (assembly GCA_004320025.1). Classification (NCBI taxonomy): domain Eukaryota; kingdom Metazoa; phylum Chordata; class Lepidosauria; order Squamata; family Elapidae; genus Laticauda; species Laticauda laticaudata. The sequence continues at coordinate 90,848 of BHFT01043969.1, forward strand.
TCTGGGAGTTGAAGTCCACCCATCCTAAAGTTGTGGAATGGAACAATTCACCAATTCACCATGGCCAACTTGCCGTAGCCAACTCACTTCAGGACAACTTGCCATGGCCAACTCACCATGTAATATCTTTGATATTAGTGGAAGTCTTGTCCCAAGGCAAGTTGGCGTGACAAGCTGGCCATAGTGAGTTGGCCATGGTGAGCTGGCCATGGTGAGTTGGCCACGGTGAGTTGGCCATGGTGAGTTGGCCACGGTGAGTTGGCCATGGTGAGTTGTCTATAGTAAATGGTCATATGCCCCTAAAATTGACTATCCTTGCTTGAGTACACAACAGCAAGTGTTGAGCAAGGAAAACTGGAAGATGCCAACTGGAAGAGGAATGAGTGGGTGGTGGATTTGTTCTTTATCACAACACTGATTACATTATCTCTCTCTCTCTCTTTCTCTCTCTCCTTCCTTAGCCCAGAGCTGAAACCATTGTAACCTTTGCTCTGTGTGGATTTGCCAACCAAAGCTCTATTGGAATCATGCTGGGTGGCTTGAGTAAGTGAACAAATCAGGGAGGAATGTGAAGACTTCATAGTGGGGGGAAAAAGTCTCTTTTTGCTACCGGTGGCGGGGAAAGGATGGACTGCCCCATAGCTATATCCTCTGTGGCTTAAACATCCCAACTTCTCCTTCCAAAGGCTTGGTTATTCTCAGTTACTAAAAGTGGTTTGGTCCTGAAGAAGAGCAATTACAAAGTGTATATATTCCCGTGACCCAGTTCCATCTGCTTTTCTTTTAACACAAAGCTTCGATGGCACCGCAACGCAAGGGTGACTTTTCTAGCATCGTTCTACGAGCTTTGATCACCGGGTCCTGCGTCTCCTTACTCAATGCATGCCTTGCAGGTACTGCCTGGGAAGGTTGATGGGGGAACAGGGCTAAAAGTAAAACAAGTACCATTGAGCCCCAAACTTTTATTGCCAAATGAAACATGCGTTAAATGAAACATGTGTTGTGTGTTGAGTTTGGACCCATTTTACGACCTTTCTTGTTCAGTGTATCAGTGCAGTTGTGAAGCTAGTAACACAGTTGTTAAGTGAACCTGGCTTCCCCATTGACTTTGCTTGTCAGAAGATCACAAAAGGGGATCATTTATGACACTGTAACCATCATAAATACGAATCAGTTGATAAGCTCCTGAATTTCGATCACGTGGTCATGGGGATGGTGTAACGGTCATGTGAAAAATGGTCACAAGTCACTTTTTTCACTGCCGTTGTAAGTTCAGTCACTAAAGGAACTGCTGTAAGCGGAGAACTAGCTGTATAGGGTTCTTATGTTCTCTCATTGCAAGCTCATGTTTTTTCTGCATGCAGTTTCCTTTGCAACAATACAGGCTGGTAGGTTTGGACCAGGGGTGGGATTCAAATTTCTTAACAAGTTCTGTGGTTGTGGACTAATTTGTGGGTGTGGCTTGATGGGCATGGGTGGGCATGGCTCGCTGACTGGGCATGACTTGGTGGTCATGTGACTGGGTGGGCGTGGCTTGTATGTAAATATTATGCTTGTGTAACTGTTGAATTTTTTTATATAAAAAAAGCAACTTTTACCCAAAATCAGGCAAAGCAGGCAGGCAGATTGAGTTGCTCTCAGAATCACAGAATCACTTAGACATCTATCTTTCTGCAATCTGCTACCTGAGTCTGCCCTGAAAAATAGAAGCTTCAGTCCTAAGAAAGGTTCAGCTCTGCTTTTAGATGAGCTAAACATCAAGAAATCCAATGATTTCCTGCTTTCTACCTAATCTAAATCTCCCAGCACAGCAGAACAGATGATGGTTGGGGGAAAAAAAGGAAAAATAGTAATTTACCAAAAATTAATTTACCAAGTTGGATGGCGCGCATGCCAGGTAAGGATGAGTGGGCGAGGCAGGGCGGGGCCAGCCAGTGGCACCATTTGCCAATTCTCCAAACTGGGCAGAATCGTAACAACTGGTTCTGTAGAACTGGTCCAACCAGGTAGAATCCCACCCCTGGTTTGGACCCACAAGTTGGTGACTTCCTTTCTCTTTAAACAAAGGTGTGGCTTTTCCCATAAGCTCCGAATGTCCTACCCACAGGAATCCTTTATGTGCCCAGAGAAGTGCCAGACTGTTTAGACTTCTTTAGCAGTACCACCATCAACACTACCAGCTACTTTCTGCACGAATGCTGTAAAGATTTGTTCAGGTGAGAGCTTCCATGTGTGGCGCATGTGATATACACAGTGAAAAAAACTACCTCGAAACCCCGATTCCTTTTGCTTTGCTTTAACACAGAGTAGGGCACATCATGGATCTTTCCACCAGCAAGGGCAAGTAGAAGAATATCAGGACACAGAATTGCCAGAGGTGTGTGGGTCAATGCCACTTTAATAGCTTTACACTTGATTCTGTGCTTTAGAAGACACCAGGGTTGATATTGTCTGTGGTTTTATTTAACTTTAATTGCCAAGTGGAAGGAGCTTCAGGTCACCGACACTAGGAAAAGCTTTTGTCATGGTAGTCCCAAAGGTGCTTTCTCAGGAGGCAACTGGGCTTTATTTTTTTCTTTTGAAGATGTTCCACTTGTCATCCAAAAAGCACCTTTAGGACAACCATGACCTGGATAACTGAGAATCTGTATGGACTTTGTAGTAGACACATATCATTAACTGATTCCTTCTGCATTGGCTGGCAAAGTACATTATCAAGAGCTTCCAAGATGCCTTGAGGTTCCCACATTTGAAAACTGTGTTTTTGAAATCCTGGCCATCAAGGCCGCCCTAGAATCCCTTGATTGCTGTGTATGTGGTCTTCCATTTCCTTAAAAATGCTTTTTAAAAAAAATGACCATGAGATGGCACCCTTTTGCCTTGGGAAAAAACAACAACACACGCAACAGCTCAGCAAATCAATACTCAACTTCATAGTGGCTTGAACGATTCGGCATCTCTTATGGCCGGTCATTTAATTTCCAGAAAGAAGTATTGAAAATCTATGGAGCGCTGAACATCACATCTGTTGCTTTAAAAAAAAAGTAAGACGATCTGCAAGACAGGTTCTCCCCTTCTCTGTGTCAACATTATCCCTGGAAAATTAGAGGGTGGAGAATCACATTATGGAGAAGACAGAAAGCCGTGGTGACCCAGTGGTTAGAATGCAATATTGCAGGCTAGCTCTGCCCACAGCCAAGAGTTCGATCCTGATCGGCTCTCGGTTGACTCAGCCTTCCATCCTTCTGAGGTCGGTAAAACGAGGACCCAGATTGTTGGGGATACCACTCAGTGAGGGCTGTCAAACAGAGCAGCCCCCACCACACACACACACACACACCTTGGTGGACTGGTTTGATCCGTGCATTTGTGTGATTTTTGATCGGTGCATTTGTGTGATTTTGCACACTGCCTGGATCCCGCAAATGCATAGATGGGGCTTTGCATGGATTCTGAGCAGGCCATAGACCAGTGCTGGTCCCTGGCCCAAGGGTTGTGATGTCCTGCGGTAAGGTGCTATGGGTCCATAAAGAAGTGCTATTGTTACTAAACCCCCTAACCTCTTAACTTTTCTTTTCCACAGTTCTCTCTCCCTAGGTGGCATTTGGGAGAATCTACATGCCAACACAACACAGCCCTATCTCCAGAAATGCTGCAATTATTATAGCTCCTCCATATGTCCCAGGCCTTAACTGATGAAGAGTGAGATGGTGTAGCAGAAGAGAACCATTTGATGAATACGTAGAAGATGAAAAAAAGGAGGGAGGTGGCAGGTCTCAGGATTGTGTGAGACAGGTGAAAAAAAAGGTCAAGGAGCAACATTTCACCTTCAACTGTAAAAGAAAGAGTTTTATCAATGCCGATGAAGAATGCAAAGAGTTCAAAGCTGCACTGTAATGTATGAAAAACATCCCCTGTTGTTTTGGTTCGAAGTGCTCCATCGTGCAAATACAACACTCCTTTCAGTGGTTTGATTTTGTGACAATGCAAGAAAGGGTTCAAGCAGGGAAGTTGTTCCTGGCAAAGATGGCCTAGGCCAACTCTTTGTGTGTGTGTGTGTGTGTGTGTTTTTGGCAATTGAACCCAAATGCAATTGAACCCCAGGAATTCACCCAGCCTTCCTCTGATCTCTTTGCATTCACTTCTGATGGCTTTTCAGTCGCAGAGGTGACTATGCCTGCGTCTACCCACAGATAAGCCCGCTGAATTTCAATGAGATTTACGCTCAACTAGAAAGCCCCACTCACCTCGGAGTTTGTTCCTAAGTAATAGGAAAAAAAAACCCTCAAACTTGTAGATGGCAAAATTACTTGTTTTGAAAATAAAACCAATCTCCTCATTCATGTTTTCCAAGAAACCATGTTCTCAAGTTACCAAAGTCTTGGCAATCAACCAGATTTTGACCGAGAAATGCGCGTACATTACATAAAATTCAGAGATTTCAGCTGCTTCCACAGACAAGTTACATCCTGTTTCACTTTATTCAGTAACTACTGAACTCCAGGTCGTTTATTATTATTATTTTTATTTTGAGTCAGCATTACACAACCCAATCAGTCCCAATTTCTCCCTGTATTCTTGTAAACCCTATAGAAGGGCATCAGGGGTGGGATTCAAATTTTTTAACAACCGGTTCTGTGGGTGTGGCTTCGTTGGTGTGTGTGGCTTGGTGGTCATGTGACTGGCTGGGTCTGGCCAACTCAACAACACTCACATCGAGGCATGCATCTCGCCCAGCCTCTCGTGACTGTGGGGATGCTGAAACAGTCGTAAGTGTGAAAAATGGTCATAAGTCATTTTTTTCAGTGCCATTGTAACTTTGAATGGTCACTCCACACAAGCAAAGTACCAGCAAAGGAGGAAAAAAAAACCTCCAGAGAAGTTCCTGAGATAGGAAGTCTAGTCCTGCCAAGAATGTAATAAGGGTTAATGGAGAGGCAGTTTCTGTAAGCAACACCAGAATGTTTCCTTCCTGCCTTCCTTACAGGATTAGGCCAGTAATTTCTTCTAACAACCGGTTCTCCGAACAGCTTTGAATGTTAACATCCAGTTCTAGTGAATAGGTGCGAACTGGTAGAATCCCATCCCTGGAGGTCATGCAACTTCATGCCTGCACCTTCAAAGGAGCTTTGAAGACAAGTTTTGGCCCTGCCACTTCAACATCACAGCTCCAGCAGAAGTTCCGATACATCAAATGAGGTTCTACATGGTTCGTTGGATGACCCACCATGGGGAAGAGTCCGCAAGGGGAACTCAGCTCCCTTCTTTCCCTTGGGCAACTCAAGCACTAATATCAAGCCAGCAATATTTATAATGAATTGTTTTCCAATTGAATGGCAGAGGAAGAAAACGTTTTAGAAGGACCACCTGTTAAACCTAGATGTTGCTCATACGATGCTACTTACATCGTATTGGGGGTTTCTGTGGGGTTCCTAAGGTGTTCTCTGTCTAAGGATATGATGGAAAACAATAGAGGTTTATTCACAAGTGGTAGGTCTCCAGATTGTGATGGTTTGTACAGTAGTCTTTGGTGAAGGGACAGCCGATGGAGCACCTATGTTCCAGGATCTTCTTGCTGAGTGACATCTCCATCCTACATGTAATTCATCTGAGCTCTGGAGCAGTGGTGTGATTTAAAAAAATGTATGATCTGTTCTGTGGGTGTGGCTTGGTGGGCGTAGCATGGCTTAGTGGACAAGACAGGGGAAGGATACTATAAAATCGCCCTTCCCTCCCCACCCCACTAACCTGTTTTCCAGCTCCGTTCTCCTGTGCAGGGCAACCAAAGAAGACCCAGTCAATCAGCTGGGACTCAGGAGGCAGAGAATAGATGAGGGCAGGGCCAGTCAGAGGGGGTATTTGCCGGTTCTCCAAACTACTCAAAATTTCCGCTACCGGTTCTGCAGAACTGGTCAGAACCTGCTGAATACTACCTCTGCTCTGGAGGAAAGACAGCTACAAGGCAATTGATTTGACAGTAGGTGGTGCTTCAAATCTTGCTGGTTGTAGGCCAACTACTACACAGCCTGCATTTATCTGCTAAGGGGAAATTAGGAAAAAAGCAAAATATATAAAGTGAACCAAGAGAATGTTGTTCAAGAGAGAGATTTCTATCTAAAAGGTCTTCCCTAACTCTACATCCTCAAGAAGTGACGGATCTGTACTTCTAGAATTCCTAAGGTTTTGAATCCTGGCTAATCCCAACACATCTAGAAGAAGTTAGACTGAGGAAGACTGCAACCCAGACAGCACACTTATAGCTATGTTCATACAATATCCTTGTCAGCTGTAAATTTAGGAACTGCATTCATACAGGCTGAACTTGGTTTCGGTTAAGCCAGCTTTTCTTTAGGGGGGGAGTTTGGTGTGTGAATCCCAGCTTCTTTGGTTAACTTACAGGTCCGTGTATGATGTGAATCCAGCAAAAAAAACATTAGTTCAGTAACCAAGTTCAGCCCGTGATGTGAATGTGAGCTCTCTGTGATCATTAACAGGTAAGAAATATAACTTTAAATATTCATGTCCTAGAGTCTCTGACAGCAACATGTCCCTTGTTCTTTGATCTCTTGATGGGAGGTCAAAACATTAACTGAAATCAGAGGTTTCAGTGTGCAAAATATGTGCACCAGGAGTGGATGGAACAGACAGGTAGTCGAGCAAGAAGGGTAAATCTTCCGTTCATCACAGCAGCCTCAATCGATTGACCAAATGTCCTCCCATGACATGTTTGACACTTGAGTTGTCCCCAGACACTGCAAGGAGATACCGTCACAGCCACGTCACATGGAGTCCCATCAAGGAAGCAGCAGAGGAGAAGGAAGAAGTCAACTCTTTTCTCCTAGGCGCTCTTTTGGGTGTGGGCGGGAAGAGAGCATTGGGCCAAAGTTCATTCTCAAGAGTCTGACTGGGGTTGTGGTTGGCCCACTCCATCATGGGAAAAGTAGAGAGCATTGGGTCGTTGGTAGGGCATTGTAGTCAAGGGCATGAGTCCTGTATTACAGCCTAACCATCTGGTGTCCAGACCCCATCTTGGACTTCAACCTATTGGGAACCCTAAGAGAGGCTCAATATTCAAAGCATGGCCCAAGCACCAAGGAGAAACAGAACCACGGTAAGTAGATTGCCAGGCTCATGTGATGGGACTCTGAAGATGGGACTCTCTTGCAGGGTCAGTAGTGACCACACGGTTGCATTCACACATCGTTCCTGAAGGGGTTCCAAACCTGCTCAGAGAGCATGGCTCATTCCATCAAACACCACACACAGACCTCACACTTGGAAAGAAGAGGAGGAGCCACAGGAGGACAAAGCAATCCTGTCCCCTTCCTCAGGCACATACAAGGAGTATGGCTGATGGCCCCCACTGCCCATCACTGCAGCTGTCCTATCTTGTTGCTGTCTCTTCCTTTGGGCCATGCCGTCGATTGTGATTCTGCCACATGTTCTGGACATTTCCGGGCATTCTTGGGGCTCACAGACCCTTTTCTGGAAGCCTGGGGACTAGAGAGGCCTTTCTTTTGGAGCTGAGGGCTGGACTGGGCTGACGAGGATTTCCTGCCCACGTTGGGGCTCCGAGAACCTTTGCTTCTCGGTGGAGGTTGAGGAACCTCAAGGCTCTTCAGAGCAAGGAGCTCACAGTAACGGTTGCATTGATGGGAGGTAACGAAGTGATTGAGGAGGTTGGGATAACAGCTCTCCTTCAGGCCTTGGTACCTGTCAGAGAAAGAAGGTTACACCCCAAGATAAATTCCCCATCCATCTTTGACATGCTCAGAAATTATGATGGTCTTCTATCTATTAATGGACTAGTTTGATACCCCTGCTTCGCTATGAAACTATGTGGTCAGGCTTAGTTTTTGGGGAGGAAAATAAGAGAAAAAATTCCGCCTCTGCCTACCAACATCCATCGGTATTCCTCTGGCTAGCGTCCTGTCAGTGTGTGAGAGAAATGAGGGCTGTTTGGAAACTGAAACAGTATTTGCTGTGTGAGCAAGGAGACAGCAAGGAGCCTGGGCGTGGCTTAGTTCAACTGTTCTGTACTAAA
>BHFT01043970.1:0-22952 GCA_004320025.1 Laticauda laticaudata
CCCGGGATTAAGCCGCTTTCCAAAAAGAAGTTTTATGTTTTGATGTTTTGTGTTTTGTTTGTGTATGTTTGTTTATTAAAAACTAATAAAAATTCTTTAAAAAAAAAAGAATTTCCAGTTGCAGTTAATTGGTTCTCGTGATTTATGAAGTATAGAAGTGGGAGGAGAGAAGGGAGGAGAGAAGGTGGGTTCTATGTAACATGCAAAAAAACTTTCACTTGGTAAATTGCTTTTGACATGCCAGATCTGTTTCTAATAAATCAATTGGAGAGATAACATCCTGGAGTGATTGATGTCATGGATACTTTCTGAATGCTTGATAGATGCATTGTTTTTTTTTCTTTCAAAATAATACAATGGGTTAAGTTTACTGGAAGCCTCAGACTTCTTTTTACTGGCTTATTTGGCCCAAATTAGTGAAAAATACTGCTGAAAGCCAACGTGTTCATAACTTTGGTGGTTTTTGAAACCTATGCTATTTTTTTACCACTTATGCAGATTTATATTGATTTACTCAATAATTTTCATTAAGTGACCAAGGTTCTAATTCATTTCACTAGCATGTACAATAGCGGGACTTATTTCTGAGTAAATATTCGTATAACTGGGATAAATTACTTGTATGACTAAGTAACATGTGTTTATTTTATATCATTTTGAAAATCATATAAAAGTGATGCTTATCAAGAGTTAAATGACAAGAAAACAATCTTTTCAAAAATAGAGAAGCAAACAAAGTTATAACCAAGAACTAATATGGGTTTCTCAAAAACAGATCAGGTCAAACAAATCTTATTTTATTCTTTGACAAAGTGATTAAATTAGTGGATCAGCGAAATGCTGTGGACATAGTATACTTAGATTTCAGTAAATATTTGATAAAGTAGATCACAACTTTCATTTTGGCAAGCTAGAGAAATGTGGGTTAGCAGGACCATCATCAGATGGGTTTGTGATTGACCCATCTGTACTCAACATGTGGTCCTCAATGGAATTACATCCATACAGAGGGAAATAAATAGAGGAATACCCCAAGGTTCTATTTTAAACCAAGTTGTCTTTAATATTCTCATAAATGATTTAGGTGAGGAACTAGAAAGGAAACTCATCAAATTTGCAGGTGACACTAAACAGTAAGGAATAGCCAACATCCCTGAAGATAAGCTCAAGATCCAAAAAGATCTTGAAAGACTTGAACACTGGGCCCTATCTGAATGAAATTTATCATAGATGTAAAGTTTTACATAGGCAAGAAAAAAATTGTATAGGTACAGACTAGGTTAATATTGGCTCAATACCAGCAATTGTGTGAGGAATCTTGGAGTCCTGATGCAATCACTTTACCATGAGTCAACAGTGTTGCAGCAGCCAAAAAAGTCAATGCAATTCTAGGCTACATTAATAGAGAATAGAATCAAGATTACATGGAGTTCTAGTACCATTTTACAAAGCCTTAGCAGGACACACTTGGAATACTGCACCCAGTTCTTGTCACCACAATATACGTAAAAAAGATGTTGAGTAAAAAAAATGTTGAGACTGATGTGGGTGGTAGGACTAAAATATATGAAGAAGGGTTACAGGAATTGGGTATGTCTAGCCTAGTGAAAAAAAGGATTAGAGGAGACATGATAGAAGTGTTCCAACATTTGAGGGGCTCCTTCAAATATGAGGGGGGACAACCTATTTTCCAAAGCACCAGGAGGCAAGAGAAGAAACAATGGGTGGAAACTTACCACAGAGAGAAGCAATCTAGAATTAAGTGGGAAATTCCTAATGATGAGAGCAATCAAGCAATGGAATAACCTGCCTTCAGTTCCATCACTGGGGGTTTAAGAAATGTTTGAACAGCCATTTGCTGGAATTGTATAGAGTCTCCTGCTTGAGCAGAGAGTTGGACTAGAAGCCTTCCAAGGTCCTTTCCAATGCTCTTCTATGTTCTATCTCATAGGTTCTAGAGTTTCTCTAGGGGAATAATGCCCTGCCTCCTTTTAAGTATTTTATAATTACTAAGAAAAATGGTAATCTGAAAGTGATACCGTACTTTGCTGCCTGAACTATTTGTACTTGAACTTGTACCCTTTAGGACAGTGGTTGCCAACTGGTGGGCCGGTGACCACTGGTGGTCCACGAGAAAATTTCAGTGGTCCGCAGAGAAATGTCACCCTCAAAGCATCCCCCCAAAGCAATTAATCCAGACTGCACGGGAACACAAGGCTACACCGCCCACATGGCCCATGGGAACACAAGGCTTGCATCACTTGCATTGTGAACAACATGAGGTAGTGAGGGGAGGAGGGAAAGGGCAGAGGGGGGACTTGCTGCACTCGCCCCATATGCCTGATCTGGCCATCGGGCTGCTGCTTTCCTCTTCTTTCTTCTTCTGCTTTTGGCTGTGTGCAAGGAAAGCAGCAACAGTCTTTCTTTCTCTTCCCCAAACTCTACCAGAAATGAGTCTTTGGGACCCTGCAAGGCATCCTGCTCCAAGAGGCTGCGCGTTTCTGGCGGAATTTGGGGGAGAGAAAGAAAGGCTTCTTTGTTAGACTGTTGCGAGAGTCTAGTGTGGATTGTCCTCATCTCATGACCGAGTCTGACAAATTATTGACCTTGTCACCGTTGCTATGGTTACTCCAACTTTTGACTCAGTCATCTTGTTGAACTGGTTGTGTTCTGTGATGCTCTCAAAGCCAAAAGCTTCAAAAATTGTTTTAAAATAGTCAAATTGGAGAAATAAAGTGGCAATCAGTGGCTCCTTGGGATCTGGGAATGCTGAGAGGATGCCGTGTGGGAGCTGGAAGGGCTCTTTCTCCCCCATAAGGTGATTCCAGAGCCAGAGTTCGTTCCTGACCCTGAGGTCACCAGCAGTCAACCAACTTTTGCCAACTGTGAGTTGTTGCAGGGAGCAAGCAGAGCAGCAATAGGGATTACATTGCCCTAACCAACCAATTCTCCTCTTATATACTGTCCAAAGCTCCCGCTGTTCTGCTGGCCACAGCTGACTGGCGCTAATTGCGAGTGGGAGAGATCGATCCCTTGCTTTATTCTGCAGTCTCATGGCTCACCCTAGCCTGTGTGGCTGAAGCAGAAAGGGACTAGTTTGGCAGCAACCGAATCATGGAAGGGGAAGCAGTTAGACAAGAGCCCTATCCCCTGCAATGGCACAGGCCTCTTCAAGGCACAGAAGATCCAAGAGACATTCCTCAGCTCAAGGGGCAGTAGCAGAAATTAAGGTCAAGGTTGTTGCCACAAAGAAAATATCTAAAGCAGAAGAATGTGTAAAAAGAAGGCATGAGGCCCTTGAATGGCAGTTTGCAAAGGGCTGGGAATAAAAGGAGGGGCGCAGCCAACTGTCACCCCATCCCACTGTTACTGGGGTGGATCTGCAGACTGTTGATATTCAAATCCTGCATTCTTGGTCACCAGAGAGAGCTACTGAGTTTAATCCTGCTCTGCCACAGAATTTGAGTAGAAAAGGCCCCAGCAGCAGGCCTGTTGCTTGGGCTGAACCTATCCTTCCAGCCTTTAGTCAGCCTTTTAGTTAGCCTCTTAGACGGCCCTTGTCACGAACAGAAGCCACTTTCATCCTCACTGCTGCAGGCATTCATCCAGGGGACTCTTCAGGGACTGAGATGTCAGATTCTATGAGAGAGGTGGTTTCAGCTGCTATTAGGCAAGACATTACAAATGGGATCCATCATCTTTTAGGCCCTTCTGGGATTTCCCCTGGGGTGTGGAGGAACCATCCCATTCAGCTCTCCTCTTGTGTATCAATTCCCAGTGTCCCAGTTTCCAGAAACACCAGACAGGCCCATCCTAACCCATAGCGAATGGTGGGTTATCAAGAGACTATTTCTATCAAAGGATCTGAACGTAGTCTCTCTGCTGCCTCTGAGGCGGAGGAAGGTGAGGTGAGGGACTCAAACTTCTCAGAAGATGAGGATATTTCTCCTGAAGTGCCCGTCCTTTCAGGGTTATTTGACCACTCACTGTTCAAGTCCTTGTTGCACAAGGCAAAGAATATGATCCAGTTATCCCTGGATGAGACCTTGGTACAGCCCATTCCTCAAGGACAGCCACAGGAGGATTCACTGTTCTCTCAACCCACTGTCCAGGCAGAGGTCTTACCATCACTGAGATTATGTCTGGATGTGGTGCTGAAGCAATGCGATTGTCCAGGCACTGGCTTTAACCCATCCTCCTCAGAGAAAAAAATCTATAATGTGGATCAGGATTTGGCCAAGGCTTTGCAACTTCCCTCAGTGGATCCACCAGTGGTTACTTCTGCATCTTCCTCAGGCACCCCCATGGACCCAGAGGATGCATTGAAAGGGGAGGATAAGCACTTGAAGCACATCCTGCAAAGATCCCAGTAGGCTTTAGCTTGGGTGGTCTGCACCTCTACAGCAGCATCCTTTTTCACACGGGCTTCACTCTACTTGTTCAAACAATTACAGGAGCAAGTGCCAGCGTCAGAGTGCATCAGGATTTGAACAAAATTATAGCCACCACGGAATTCATCACAGATGCTACTCTTGATTCGGCTAAATTTGCCATTAAGGCCATGGCAACCTCTGTCATGGCACAGAGGCTATTGTGGCTCCACAACTGGCAGACGGAAGCCAGGAGGAAGTGGAAGGTGGTTTCAGCCCCTTTAAAAGTGGACAAGCTATTTGGGGATGCCATGGAACCCTATTTGGTGGAGAAGTCCTTTTTACATAAATTTCAATGCTCTGCGAACATCCAGAGCATGCCATTTCTTCTCCAGTTCATGAATTGGATTAGGACAAAAATCTGATAATAGCAGTTCCTGTGTTCTATGGAACAAAGAGTTAACTTTCAGAACAAAGGTAGGATCTAGTCTTAAGGACCATCTTGTTATGGTGGAAAATGATAGATCTACTCTGAGACCGTTGCTAGTTCCAAAACTCTTCTAGCTAACATGATGGCCACCAAGAAGGCTACCTTAATAGTCAAGAAACTGAAGGCCAATTGTTCTCAGAGGCTCAAAGGGAGTTCCAATAAGAGTTCGCAGGACTTTAGGCAGATCCCATGTCAGGTACCTGTGGACTACCAGTGGATGCAGATTCAATGCCTCTCTCAGGAATCTGCGGACCAGTGGGTGGTAAAAAATGGATTCCAAAGACCCCATGGATAAGACAGAAGACAAAGCTGCTATCTGTCTGTGAAGAGTATTAGGTGATAGCCCTTTGTCCAACCTGTCTTACAGAAATTCAGGAATGTCCCCAATAGAGGCCTCCATAGCCGAACAATTAGCCTTATTACACCAAGTGCAAAATATCCTCCAAGTAGCATCATAAATGCGATTGGTAGATGCCTGTATAGTATTTATGACTTTAACAGAGAAACTGTCCTTGGTTAACGATCCTCACTCAATCTCCATACGGCTAATTGAAGCCATTGGGGCTCTGGATGAAATAGGGCCCCCTGACTGAGGGAAATCCAGAGTCCCAATGGCTTCAATTAGCCATATGGAGATTGAGCAGGGATCATTAACCAAAGATTCAGGAGGAGATCAGTAATGTTGAATTCAGAAGCCATTTAATAATAATACTAAAGTAATGGATGGGAATGGTCAGAATGTTTTGATAAGCTTGTCCTTTAATTAAAGAAAATAGATGTGTTCCATAAGTTATCCCATTTGAAGTATTTTGCTCTATGATGCATCATATCACTTAGTTGAGGAGAGTTTTAGAAGTTTATAAAATATAGAATCTTAGTTGAATTGAATAATTATTTATACCATATAAATATACTCTTTTTGAATAACTGCTCCAAGCATCTTCTGAATTTGGTGATAATGTAGACTTTTTTTTTTCTGTTGTGGCCACTGCCACCCCAAAGATGAAGGTCTGTAATCTAGTGGTATAGCATATGCTGCATCCCCAGATTTAATAGCCAGAATTTATAATTAAAAGGATTTGTGGTGGCAGATCTGGAAAACCTGTGACTCTTGTCAGTTGGAAATCCTAATGACTGAATAAATGTTGAGAATAGCAACATTTAAATATCAAAATAATGAAATAAAATTTGCAGGATTTTAGATAGAATTACAGTGGTATGGTGATGTATATAAGGCCTGTTATTATAATTAATATATAATATATATATATATATATATATATATATATATATATATATATTTGTGTGTGTGTGTGTGTGTGTGTGTGTTTTGTGTGTGTGTGTGTGTGTGTGTGGTGTGTGTGTGTGTGTGTGTGTGTTTAAATTTTCAGGGTATTTACATGTGTGCTGTTCAGCTTCCTTTGGTATTATCCCAGGTCATTGTAGTGCTTTTAAAGTTATAGCAAAGTTTCAGCAGAATTTCATCTGCCATCATCAAGCTTCTGTATTGAGTTTGTATGTGGGTCAGAGTCTCACAGTCTTTGGTTTTAAATTTTGAGGCTAGTCTATGCTGTGCAGGATGGTTTTTTTTCTTTATCCTGATTGGTTGGAGGACTTGGTCTGTGTTTTATTGGACTTGGAGTTTGTTTGATTGGTGTTTCTGGTTTCTTCTGTCTGTTTTGTGTTTGACTGGCTGGCATCACTCTGTCTCTGCCTGGAGGCTTTCAGTGCAGCTTGGCTTTCGTGTGAAGGACGGCTGTTATCGATTAGGAAGCCAGGTTTCATCTGATGTCTTGGTGTGGGGGTGTTTTGAGCTGGGGAGGTATCAGAGGGAGTCTGTTTGTGCCCAGGTGTTTCCTGTGTTTGTGGTGTGGAGATCTTTCTATTTGAGAAGTTCAGGCTTCCAAATGATTGACAGTCTTTGTAATCAATCATCTTCTATTCATGCTTTTCAGTGCTCTTTTTCAATCTCTATGGCTTCTGAGATATTCTGTGGCTGGGGTTTTCTATAGTGGCTAGGGTTTTGGTGCCATTGAAGTTTTGTTTGTGACCTGTGGCTTCATGTGTTGGACTAGTGAGGAGGTGTGTTCAGCTTTTTTACTGCATTTTGTTGTTTCATCTCAGGCGGGTACTTATTACTCTATGTTGTCAATGTATGGCTGGGCATTGATGCCACGGGAACTTCGTATAATCCTTGGTTTTCCAGGTCAATTTTGTCTTTGGGGTTTTTAAGGATGGCTGCTTATTTTTTGTCTGTTTGAAGGCAGGCTTGATGTGATGCCTGTGTAGTATCTTCTGATTTTATTCTGTAGTACCTCTTATGCGGGCAGACAGCTGTTCCATAGTCTGTTGATCGTTCTAGGTCTCTGTTATGTCTTGGTGTGTTTTTTGTGGTACAAGCTGGTGATTTTGTTTTTGTGGAAGCCGTTGGCTGTCAATACTTTAGTCAGGGTGCATAGTTCAGTCTTTATATGTGTCTTGTCTGCCAGGCGTTTGTTGGTTTTGGTTCTGCGTAATTAGTTTTTTAGCCACAGAATTTATCTGTGCTGGGTGGTGGTGGGATGGGCGTTGAGGTAGCTGTTGGTGTGTGTTTTCTTCTGTGGTAACGTAGATCGGTAGGTGTCCCAGTGTGCCATACTGTTCTTTTGTAGATTAGTACATCTAGGAATGGCAGTTGTTTTGTTTATTTCCATTTCCATGGTGAACTTGATTTTGGGGTGTGTGCTGTTTAGGTGTGTTAGGAAATTGTTTAGGTTTTCTTTCCATCTCCCATCCAATCAAAATAAAATCGTGGTCATCGCATGGTATCTTACCATAGTTTGGGTTTGTGGGTGGCATTAGAGCCAGGCTCTGGATTCGAATTCTTCTCATGAGAAGCAGGTTGCAATGACGGGTGACAGTCGTGATCCCATAGGGACTCCTTCAATTTGCTTGTATCTTTGTTCTTTTGGTTATGAAAATACTGTGTTGGTTAGCAGTGTTTGTTAGTTGTCAGAGGTGTTAGCTGGTTGGTATTTATTTTTGATGATTTACAAAGAGTTTCTTTTATCGGGACTTGAGTGAATAGTGAAACCACATCGAAACTTACAAGCAGATTTCTGTTCCACGTGTAGATCTTTGATCATTTCTAAGATAAGATGGATAGAAAAGACTACGAAACAAAAATTGACAAGACCTACTCCAAGACTCCACATACACATATAAACACAGACCCAACCACATATCTGGAAAAATTAACAAGAAGAAAAATTATACCAGCCACATAAGCAAAGGAATCCACCAGACAATTCATCCCAGAGAAAATCTTTAGATGCCCCAATTATATGGCCTTCCCAAAAATACACAAAGAAGGCATACCTCTCAGACCCATAGTCAGCTCCAAAGAGGAGCACCTAATTACCAATGCCTAGCTAAACACTTGCAAAAACAACTATCAGCCCCATGCTTGAAACGCAGCTTCATATGTACAAAACTCATACCACTTCTTGGAAATGATCAAAGATCTACACGTGGAACAAAGAAGATCTGCTTGTTAGTTTTCGACGTGGTTTCACTATTCCTCACAAGTCCCGATAAAAGAAACTCTGAAATTCATAAAAAATAAATACCAACCAACTAACACCCTCATGGGAAACTAACAGAACACTGTCTAAACCAACACATCATTTCATATACAAAGGAGCAAGATACAAGCAAATGAAGGAGCCCCCTATGGGATCACCACTGTCACCCGTCATTGCAAACCTGTTCATGGAAGAATTCGAATCCAGAGCCCTGGCTAATGCCACCCACAACCCCAAACTATGGCTAAGATACATCGAGACACATTTGTGATTTGGCCCATGGAAAAGAAAACCTAAACAATTTCCTAACACACCTAAAACAGACACACCCAAAATCCAAGCTTCACCATTGAACAGGAAATAACGAAAAACAGCACTGCCATTCCTAGTAATGTCTAATCTACAAGACCAATCCCGTTACATGGCACACCTGGGACACACCTCTTCACTAGTTCCAACACTCACAATAGAAACGCCACAGGTCACAACACTCAACTTCAATGGCACCAAAACCCACTAGACCCATAGTACACACAAACACCCCAGCCCCCTCCAGATTCATATCACGAAAGCCCACTCATGAGACATTGAAAACGCTCTCGCTCCGATTCATAAGTCAATACTCGAAGAGATGGATTCCAACCAGACTGTCAATCATTTGGAAGCCTGCACTCTCAACATAGAAAGATCTCCACACCCACAAGCCAGACAAATATTGGGCCACAAAACAGACTCCCTCGTGGTACGTCCAGCTCAAACACCCCCCACCAGGCACCCAGATGAAACTTGGCTTCCTAATAGATACAGGCCATCTTTCACACGAAGCCAAGCTGCACTGAAGCCTCCAGTGCAGGAGCAGAGTGTTGCCAAGCCAATGAAAGCACAAACAGACAGAAGAAACTAGAACACAATCAAAACCAAACTCCAAGTCCAATACACAGACCAAATCCAACCAATCAGGATGAGAAAAAAACCCATAGGCTAGCCTTCAAATTTAAAACCAAAGACTGTGAGACTCTGACCCAGGATACAACTCATACAGAGCCTGTTGATGGCAGATGAGCATTCTGCTTGAAAATTCTACAAACTTTAAAAGCACTACAAGGACGTGGGATATATTTATATATATATATTATTATATATATTATATTTATAGATATATATATGTATGTATGTATGTATGTATGTATGATTGTCTGTATGTATGTATTGTATGTATGTATGTATATGTACTATATATTTGTATATGATAATAATATCGGTGTTTATTTGGGTTTTTCTCCCGCGTAGGAATTGGAAGTACTAGTGCACGTTTCGATGAAAGTCTCATCATCATTTCAGGCTATGTGTCTCAGCTCTGTGCTCTCAAGAGTAATGTGAGCTTGCATGCTTCTTCCTTTTAACTTCTAGTGGGGGTCTCTCGACTTGATTGCGTCGGGGGTTTGGCTGTGTTCCTGATGGTAGGTGGGTTTGGCTGTTCTATTTTTTGTTGGGGCTTGTTGTGCATATATATATATATATATGTGTGTGTGTGTGTTCCTTCTTTTTTTTGTTTTCTCTTTACAGCTTATGGCCAATGCTATCCTTTTTGTCAGTGTAAACTTGTATGGGGTCTTTGTAAGGATATTCACGGAGAGGGCTCAGAGAAAGGCCTTCCTTCAGGCCAGGAACTGCATAGAGGACAGGCTGAAGTTGGAGGATGAAAATGAAAAACAGGTCAGTTAAAATATGTGTTTTTTTATCTTGTTCAACATCACAATTGAATAAGAGCCTGATCTTTACAGAAACTTATCTATAAAGATAGCTCTATTGTCACAGTATCTTGTTGTTTTCCTTTTTATTAGTTATCAACAATGAAAACACAACTGCCATTATGTTTTTTATATTTAATCTAATTTTAGATAAAGTAAAAAATCCAGAGGGTTGTCATTAAGCAGAACTTTTGTACATAATATGGTCATTTTAATTTGCAAAGTGGATTTGAAGCTACCTCTGCAAACTGGGATGAACTCGCAGATACTATGACATGTCAGTTTTTGTGAAGGCCAGAAAACTATGAAGACACAATAACAACAAACCTTGGTTCATAGATAAGTTCAAACAGCTATATCATACCAAAGAGGAAGCAAACAGGAAAGGAGATAGAATGCTGTACACTTAGGCCAGGAATTATTAACAAAGTGATCAGAGCAGCAAAATGAAGCTATTCTGAAAAGCTGAGGAATCAGCTCTCAACAAATGAACCGGCTAATATGTGGAAAACCCTTAAAGATGTCATTGTCTACAGCAAATCTTCCCATGCTGAAGGGAACTTACAACTTACTGGAGGTTTGACAGAAAACCACTGTCAACTATTACCACCCTCTCCATCTCAGATACGTCAATAATAACCAATTCTCCTACAACTGACTCCATCCCTCTGGGGCCCCCCACCTCTGGTGATCACAGAAAAAGATGTGTGAGGTCTATTTCATAGACATAAGCCTGGAAAAGCATCAGGTCCAGACAAGGCAACTTCTTGCTTGAACTTTTGTGTTGACAGTTGGCCCTCATCTTCACCCATATCTTTAATAAATCTTAGAGATGCATTATGTACCTCTTGCTTCAAATGCTCTACTGTAATCCCAGTGCCTAAAAACCCTCCATCAAGGAGCTGATTGACTATAAACTGGTTGCCCTGACTTGTGTAGTTATGAAAACCTTTGAAAGGCTATTGCTGGCCCACCTGAAAACCATCATGGCTCCACCATTAATCCCATTACAATTTGCCTACCAAGCATGATGATGCTGTTAATATGACACTGCACTACTTCTTATAGCATATAGGTCCTTATCTTCAAGAGTTCTTTTTGTAGATTTTAGCTCAGCATTCAATACCATCATTCCAGATATTTTTCTCACTAAACTGATTCAGCTAGCTATGCCTGATCATGCTTGTATGATAAGCTTTCTAATAGATAGAAGTAGCAGGTAAAATTAAACAAAATCACACCAGATACCTGTACAGTTAACACAGGTGCCCCCAAGGCTGTGTGCTCTCTCCATTACTCTTTTTCTCTATTACCGATGACTGCATTTCAAAGGATCCCTCTGTTAAAGTAAGTTTGTAGATGATGCAACAAACATGAATCTCCATACAGATGGGAAGTTGAACAATTGGTCCTGTGGTTCAGTGAGAACAAACTTGAACTGAACACACTCAAAACTGTAGAGATTATAGTAGATTTTAGGAGAAGTCCTCCTATTCTACTATTTCTTACAGTACTAAGCAACATAATACCAGCAGTAGAGACCTTCAAGTTTCTAGATTCTATAATATCTCAGGACTTAAAATGGACACCTAATATAAAAAGTCATCAAAAAAGCACAACAACTCAGAAAGCTCATACTGCCCAAAGAGCTGCTGATACAGTTCTTCAGAGGAATTATTGAGTCTGTCATCTCTACCCCTATAACCATCTGGTTTGGCACAGCAACCAAACAAGAAAGATACAGACTTCAGTGGACAGTTAGGACTGCAGAAAAAAGTGATTGCAGCCAGCATGCCTTCAATTGACTACCTGTATAATGCACAAGCCAGAAAAAAGGCTGTGAAAATACTTACAGACCTCTCATAAATGGTTTCAACTTCTTCCCATAAGACAACACGATAAGCCGAGGTGGGATTCTATCGGTTCGGATGGATTTGGTAGAACCGGTTGTTACAATTCCTGGTAGTTCAGAGAACTGGTAAAAGAGGCCCCTGGCTGGCCCCACCCCTCTCCACCTGTTTCTCCGCTCCCTGCCCAGTCAGTCCTCATTGTGCATGCACAACAATCACTGACTGCATTGTCACCCTGCCCACCCTACCCTGCCCTTCATTATCTCGGCTATGCGTCATCACTGCCTGTAGTCTGCCTTCCCCCGCCTGCCTGTCTGCCTGCCATCGCTTTCTGCCTTCCACCATGATCTTCTTAGGTGAGTGAGGCTCTGCAATCCCTGGAGAGAGAAAGAGAAAGAGAGAGAGAAAGAGAAGAAAGAGACAAGAAATAAAAGATACAGAAAAGAGAAAGAAAGAAAAAGGGAGAGAGCAATGAAGAAAAGGGATAGACAAAAAAAGGGGGGGGGGAAGGAAGGAATGGAAAGAAAGAAAGAAAGAAAAAGAGGGAGGAGGGAGACAGAGGGAGGAAAAAGTGAATGGAATATATAGAGGGAGGGAGAGACAAAAAATAGGAGGGAAAGGCAGGATACAAACCTTGGCTTCAGAAGACTCTTTAAAACAGCACAGCAATCTAGGGCTGGCCTGGAAGGGATCTCAGAGGTCATCTTCTAATCCAACCCCCTGCTCCAACAGGAGGTCCTTATGGAATCATAGAATAGCAGGGTTAGAAGGGTGTGTGTGTGTCTGTCTGTCTTTCTGTCAAAACTCCAAAAACAGGTCAAGTAGCTCTGGGGAGGTCAGTCATAAATTAGAACTATTGTTAAGCAACCGGCCATTAAGCAAGGACCACTTGTATTTGCTTTGCCAGTCAATAGCCACCTGGCCACACCTACCCAGTCACATGACCACCAAGTCATGCCCAGCTTGAAAGCCACGCCAACCAGTCACATGACCACCAAGCCATGCCTACAAATTAACCCATAGAACTAGTTGTTAAGAAATTTGAATCCCACCTGACTATAAGGCATTGCTCATAAGACATAAAGACAGTTCTTTTCCCCCATGCTATCACTCACTTTAACAAACAACTAATTTCCACAACATTGTTTATGACATGGGATGTCAAACCACCTAATAGGGTTGTATTACTTATTATTTTTCTCATCTATCCTATTGCCTATTTCCTTAGATTCTTATTACTATAGCTTGCTGTTGTATCTCATGATTTAAGTTGATTGATTTCATTTAGTTTCCTATTGTTATTTATATTGACTGCTTTAGTATCTTATGACTATCACTGAGTTTTGTATATGTTTTATTTATTTATTGTATTTTATGATTATGATTGTATGTAGACTGAGAGCATATGCACTAGAAACAAATTTCTTGTCTTTGTCCAATAAAGAATTCTACTGACCCAGAAAATAAGTTTCAAGGTAGGAGGAGCCATGTTTAATGGACTCATCAACTTTAACAAGTACATTCTTTGAGGAAGAAGCATCTTTTTTCAAAGTGGGCATCGAGATGTGAAAATGTTTGGACTCCTTTAACAAACAGTAGAATTGCTTGTTAGAAGTGTTTCTTAAAAATCATCTTTGAAGGGTACATGACCCTACAAGAGAGTGTAAAAGTGTATAATATAATACCTTTGATTCATTAGATATATTTTGTACAAATTATTTCCTCATGCATAAAAGACTAAAAGATATGCATAAAAGAGATATGCATAAAAGACTAAAAGATACATTGTTATGAAACTTCCACAAAGAAAGGTAGCATGTCAGAGACAGTTATAGCTAGGAAAGCCTTTGCACAACTTCGTGTTATGTTCCAGTTGTTTCTTTCCTGGATCAGAATCCCGACACTCTGTCACTCAAGTCCTGGTCATTTGATGCATTTGGATTACTACAATATGCTCTACATGGGACTTCCTTTGAAGTGTATCCGGAAGTGTCATCTGGTACAGAATACAGCTGCATAGACAGTTCTTGGGGGGCATGTTATATAACTCTGCAAGCTGCACTGGTTGCCAGTTTGCTTCTAAGTCCTATTCAAAATGTTAGGACCTTTAAATCCTTTAATGGCTTGGGTCCAGACTGTCTGAGGAACTGGCTCACTCTGATGGAAGTAGCCCACTCCCCCTTGCACCAGCAAAAGGGGCATGCTGCAGGCCGCATTGACCAAGGAATTTTAGCTAATGGGGTCCAGAAGAAGAGTCTTTCGGCCATGGGCCCTGCCCTGTGGAATGTCATGCCAGGTAAGAGCCTACCCTTCTGAAAGGGTTTGAAGATCTGGCTGGGCTTTGGGGCCCTATTTGCGGCATTTGGGGATAATTCATTCCACCTCCTCTCTGTGCACACTTTTCTTCCTCTCTCTCCATCCTGGTCAATTTTTAATTTCATTTTAAATTTAAGATCTATATTTATTGTTATAATGCTTTATACTGCATTTTAATTGTAAGCCATTTAGAATAACCTCAGATAAGATGGGCTGCATTTAAGTTTCATAATAAATAAATAACAGGATACATACACGAAACAGGAGAACAATCATTAATATTCTAATACAAATTTGTTTTAGACTTGTTACTTATCCCTTCTTGAACTATGTCTAAAGCAGTAGCCCCCAACCTTTTTCGCAGACCAGAGGAGGCATGGTTTTTCATACTGCCTGCATCTTGCAAATGGGGCTTTGCTTGTTTGCATGCTGCAGACCAGTACTGGTCAATTGACTGGAGGTTGGGAACCCCTGGTCTAAAGAATCTTTTTCCCTGCTTCAGTTTCTTAAAATTTCCCTTTTTTCTGGAAATTTCAATCTTTAAACTGATGTTTGAAAATTCATATAAATCTCTCTTGTCTTAACCTTGGTCCATTAATTTCCAATTTTGTTCTAAAAGGACACAAATATCTGTATCCTCCAGGTAAAGGGAGTTGCTGAATTAGCTCCTGTGCATATGACAGAGAATATCCAATGGTGGGATTCAATTTTTTTTACTACCAGTTCTGTGGGCGTGGCTTGGTGGGCATGGATACTGTAAAATCTCCAGCCAGAGGTGGTATTTGCCTGTTCTCCGAACTACTCAAAATTTCCTCTACTGCTCTCCTGAACTGGTTAGAATCTACTGAATACCACCTCTGCTTCCTACCATATCTAGCATCCATCCATCCATTCATCCATCCTTCCTTCCTTCCCTCCCTCCCTCTGCCAGTAATAGCCTTTCCCCATCTTTTTTGTTGTTTCTAGGACAGAAAGACATAATTTCAATTTTTTCTGTCCTAAGCTGCCCTAACCATGTTCAGAAGCATCAGAAGCGGCTCATAATTAATTAGCATCATAATGGCTGCAAAAATCCAGATAACTATAGATCAGGGGTGGGATTCAAATTTTTTAACAACCAGTTCTGAAGGCGTGGCTTAGTTGGTGGGTGTGGCTTGGTGGTCATGTGACTGGGTGGGCATGGTTTGGTGGTCATGTTATTGGCTGGGCATGGCCAACTCAATATCACTCACATTGAGGCATACATCTCTTCATCTGGCCACTCATGACTGGGGATTCTGCAACAGTCATAAGTGTGAAAAATGGTCATAAGTCCCTTTTTTCAGTGCCATTGTAACTTTGAATGGTCACTCCACACAANAAAGGAGGGGGAAAAAACTCCAGAGAAGTTCTAGAGACAGGAAGTCTAATCCTGCCAAGAATGTAATAAGGGTTAATGGAGAGGCAGTTTCTATAAGCAACACCAGAATGTTCGAAGAAATTACGAACAACCGGTTCTCCGAACTGCTTAGAATGTTAACAACCGGTTCTAGCGAATAGGTGTGAACCTGTAGAATCGCACCCCTGAGAATATCCCTTGTGAAAATGTATTTTGTGGAAACCTATTCACATCTGGTAATCCGGGAAGCCTTCACATTCACAGTGAAGCACAGCTTTTGAGATTGTTTGCTATGGAAAATATTTTAGCAGAGAATCTCAGGAGAATATTTTAATGTAGTTATGTTTTAAAAATCAATGTTAACAGTAAAGAGTGATAATTGGAGAATGGCTGGGGAACCTTGTAAAGTTTTCCTATCCCTTTGACCCTAGAATCTTCTAAATGCATTCCTATTTTGACCTGGTTAAAACACAGCATACCGTACATACTCGCATATAAGCCGATCTCGCATATAAGCTGACCCTTTAAAAACTGCCCCAAAATGAGGAATTTTGCAAAAACAAAAACTCGCATATAAGCCCGAACCCACAAATACCATGGTGTGTTTGGGGTTTGGACTAAATAACAAAAGAAGTATTCAATATGGCAATGGCAACTGGATTGAAGCGGGTTCATTATCAAAGCCATTTGTGGAGGAAAAGTCAGTACGGTATGCTGTGTTTATTTAATGAACTCTAAATTATGCGATCAAAAATACGGAATGCATTTAGAGATTCTAGGGTCAAAGGCGACTAGGCGCGCAAACTTTACCAAGGTTCCCCCAGCCATTATCTCGCCTAATATCACTCTGAAGATTATTACTGGTGTATGCTCATTAGATTTTTTTTTAATTTAATGAATTTATTTAACTACAATTAAAATCGTAAATATTCTCCCTGAGATTCTACTGCTTAAAATAAATATTTTCCATTGAGCAAAACCAAATCCTCAAAAGCTCTGTGCTTCATGTGATATAGTAAGGCTATCCGCGCTGAACAAAAGCTTTTTGCAGTAAGAGCATACAATGGAAATAATTAACACAAGGAACTCCGTGCAAATTAGAGTGTGTTCCAAGCTCGTAAATTACTATTATTTCACTATAGGGATATTCTTCAGTTAGGGTAGGTGCGTCTACAGGTTCACCACCTATTCGCTAGAACGTTTCGTTACCAAAGCTGTAACATTCTAATAGACAGTACTCTGTTGTAGACATCCAGAAGTCCTTTCATCACAGTATCAATTTCTATTCCCGTAACACCATTCTGTGTTCGATCGCTCCTCGTCCTCAGTATAGTTCCAAACACTCCATCAGATCACTCGTTATTAACCAGTCCTCCCTTATTAATTCTTTACATTGCATGGATTTTGAGACTCTATTACTCTCGTCTCTATCAGCCAAATGCCATCTGTCTAGTTTTTCTATCCTTCGCCTCACCTCTTCGTATCTTTTGCTATATCTTTGTTTGTCGTGGAAACTGTGCATCATTATCTGAGATCACTCTCTCAATCTATAATATCAGCACTTGATAATATCAAAATTGGACTCGATGACCTATTATTTTCCACTCACTCTATGCGTAGCGCTGTGCAGAATCCCCAGTCGATACAGTGGCCAGTATGAAGGAGTCGTATCATACTTCTGCGCCTCCCACCAATTGTGCACAGTGATCTATAATTGATATGTGTGGTGTGGCGCTAAATGCGCCCAGCACACATTTTTTAAAAAGGAATGTCACCACCAAACCATTGGTACACCACATTTCCTCTAGTACAAAAGTCATATGACCACCAAGCCACACCCACCAACTTAAGCCACGCCTTCAGAACTGCGTTGT
This sequence comes from Laticauda laticaudata, assembly GCA_004320025.1. Lineage (NCBI taxonomy): Eukaryota > Metazoa > Chordata > Lepidosauria > Squamata > Elapidae > Laticauda > Laticauda laticaudata. The sequence continues at coordinate 17,593 of BHFT01043970.1, forward strand.
TAAAAAATTTCTGTATACTCCCACTCGCCCTCAGATCTTCTCACTTAGTAAGCTATATGCGTGTGAGCAACTCTTTTAAAGCTCGCATTGGAGCTCAATGCAATAAGGTTAAGTATTATGAGCGCGTGGTGCTGCATGCTGCTCTTTGGAAAAACATGTTTCGTCTGAGGCGGTCAGTGTCGTGAGGGTGGTACAGAGAAAAAATTGAAATCTTATGTCCACTTTCTCTGTGCTCCCTAATGAAAACAACAAAAATACACGCGAATGTGGTGGAAAGGCTATTACTGCAGAGGAGAGGGATCGAGCGAACGGATTTACGGCACAGGTGAGTATGATGGATGGTGGGTTTCTTAATAGAGGAGTGTGGCATGCTTTTCACAGGTGCTGACAATCTTAGGGGTTGTAGATATGCAGACGAATCCAGTGCACGTTGCGTATCTCTAGTTTAGGGATTTCTAACCACAGTGTATTACCAGTGGGCAGAGCGAGTAGAGGAAATTATTGAGAGTAGGTTCGGCAGAACAGGCAAATACCAACCTCTGGCTGGAGATTTTACAGTATCATGCCCACAAGGCCACGCCCACAGAACTTGGTTAGTAATAAAAAGTTGAATCCCACCCATTTGGATATTCTTGCATCTATGTGATGTTATTTGGGGCACTGGCGCATTGCTATTAGGACTCTTCTTTCTATAACTCCCTTTCCTGGTGAGGATACAGATATGGTGTCCTTTTAGAACAAAATGTCGAAAATTAATGGACCAAGGTTAAGACGAATCTAGAGTAGAGTTAAGTCTATGATTATTCAAACAAATCACTTTGAAAGATTATTTGAAGATGTGTGTCCCCAGGAAACAATTATAGAGCCAGGGAAAATTTTAAGAAGAGTAAGGCATGGGTGAAATTATACATGTGAGGCATATGTGACACCTCAGGCGATTTCCCTCGTGCAGTCAAACTATGACCAGTATTGCGCTCTAGCGAGCTTCGGATTTGAAATCAAAGCAAGCCCTCCACTATTGCATTGCATATACACGTTGCAGCGTCTCAGTTCATGAAAACATCATGCCTCTATCTCTTTCTGGTGCATGTGCCTTAGAAAAGAGTGTTGGGGGGCTACTGCTTAAGGTAGCATAGATCTACCAGAAGAGCCACTCATATGTGAGACAAGTACCATTATATATATCATCTATATGGTGTGGTATTAGAGATATAATGTTCTGGTGTACTCCTTGTTTTGTCTGTATGTATATCTTTAGATAGATTTATCATCACATTGCACACCTTAATAATTGCAGCCGGCGCTCTAATCTTATCTGAGGTGTTTGCTATCACTCTTCACATGGGCATCTCTTAGCCCCAATTAAAATGCAGTATAAAGCATAGTGCCAACTCTATGCGATATAAACAACCTCACATGGCTAAATAGAGTGTGGAAATATATGAGAGAATGAAATGTCACAAAATTGACCAGGATGCGAGAGAGAGGCAAAGAAAAGTGTGCACAGAGAGGAGGTGAATGAATTATCCCAAATGCCGCAAATAGGGCCCCAAAGGCCCAAGCCAGATCTTCGAAACCCTTTCAGAAGGGTAGGTCCTTACCTTGGTGACATGACTCATTCTCTCCAAAACGAACTGATGTGCTCTTATCAGCCCTTTTCCGCATGGCTCCTGACAATTAGACTCTCTATGCGTTTGCTCTGTCCCACATTGTACACACCAGCCTAAAATTCACCTCATTGTAGGTTTCAGGGTCTCAATCCATATTGCCAATCCTGCTGAGAGGAAAATCACCAGTCTTTCGTTTTATTTATCACAAACTTGGAAGCCTTCATCACCTTTTCCCTCAAATTTCTGATGGTACGCCTTTTGTGGGCGCCAGTATTTTTTGTTTCTTTGTCTTAATGATATCCCATTTACTGCTTCAAAAACGCTTGCTACACCAGCTGCCTGGCCTGAGCAAGCACAGCTGCACAGGTTGAGGTACCTTGGTATTTTCCAGATTTCGCCATCTAGCTGAATTGCTTGTAAGCGCACCAGTCCCAATCTAAGTCTACACTGTAGCCATTTCCTTGCTCTGCCTTTGAGCCCTCAAAACTACTCAAGAATGTAGCCCTGTTTCGATTTTCAGCGTGGGAATTTGCCCAGCTTTGGCCCTAGCCCTCTTTTTGTACGTTTTGACACTGGGGGTGCACAATTCCAATGTACTATCTTTTCTCCATCTTCTAATATTGCCTCTCATTCGCACTACCACATGGTTCTCTGCCCTGCTTTCAAGTTGCTTGTCTTCCTCTGCAGCCTTCACTTACTTTTAGGTTTAAAAGAAGCTGCATAAGGCATTCTTTCTTCTGTTTGACATCAGACATGGCCTTATATTTTTAATGAATTTTACTCGGAACTTTACCAAATGCTCAGAGAAACTGGAAACAAAAGTTGCCAGTGTGACCGATCTTAATGTGACGATCTTAAACAACTACAGCTGGGGCGTCACGTCAAATGAACTAACAATCAGAGCGCTGTTATGACTCCGGGGTGGGAGAAAAGCCAAATGGAGGCACTCCAGAGTAAAAAAGAAATGTGCTGTATGTAGTATATCGCATGTACCGATTGTAGATTATCGTATATTGCATTGCGTGATCTGAGACTATGTCTGGTGTCATTATGATCGTCATGTCATTTGGTGTCAGACCCGAATCATGGACTTTATGATAAATTGCTATAAGCCGACCCCCCTACAAATTGCAAATTTGAAAAAAAAAAAAAGCGTTCTAAAGTCAGCTTATATGCGAGTATATACGGTAATATGCAATCCCAGCCATCAGGAAATATGTATGAAAGCATATGCCTTTAAATACAATGTATAAGATGAACACAGCTCTCCTCCCTCAGTATCTAGATATATAAAATATAAGTCAATTACAAATCATCCTTAGTGGGAAATTTGGGTAGCTTTCAGTTTCTCACTCAAATCTTTCAGGACAACACTATCTCCTCCATGCTTCTTGATTATAGGAACAATTTATTTTGAATGTGAAATATACAATTACCATGAAAGAATAAACATCTTTAAAAGAATTTCCTTTTTCTTCTCCATCTTTTTCCAGTTCTGAAACAGAAACAAGTTGTGCATATTTTAAAAGTTCAAAGTGGTGTGTGTCTGTGAACACTGGTATTTGGCTCAATGGAGTATGTGGAAGGCTACTACTAGTAGGCTGTGTGAATTATCTGAACAAGGTCCTGGGAAGAAAGCAAAGCAAACTAGTTGTATAAGCATGTGGAGAAAGGTGTTTAATTTGTGTATCCAAATGCTTTGAATAGCCTTATTTCAAACCTACTTTTTTCAATATTTTCAGAGTTATCACATACTTGATAACACAGTTGTAATTTTATTACAATTATTTGCAAACAATGAACAGTTTTCCTAAAATTTAGCCCCAGAGTTTTAATATGGGTTACTTTCAGGATGGTGCTTAGCCTGGATGAAAAGGAAATAGGATGAAATGAGGGGAGGGGGTGATTGAAATTAATAAGGAAGTTCATGTTCCAGTAAGGCATGTCATTTAATGGGATGAAAATTATTTTTTTCAATTCTTTTCAGTGAGGGTTTTTAAAAATATGTGTTTTTAGATCAATTCAAATCTGCTATTTGATCAGTCCAAATCTGTGAAATCAAACAAAGAAAATGTTAAAAAGTTATATTTATGTAGTGATTTACCAAGCACACCTAAATTATATTAAAATAACAAAAGTATTTTTACAATCCCCAAGGCATGTCACAACTTTTGAGCACCCCTAATGTTTGGAAATTGAAAGCTGAAAAATTTGACATGTCTATAAAATGCTGTGGCTATATAATATCTTTTAATTTATTGAGCAAACAGAGTTAATGTCAAAGAGAAAATAACTTGCCTGATATGATCCTTGGTCATTTTCTAGCATGGTGCATTATTCATTCATCAACATCGATCTACTGGGAGACCTTGGTCAAAGATTTATATTCTTTTGACGAAAACAGAAAGAGAGAGGAAGGGAACAAATTATTAGTTACTTAAGAGAAATGTTCAAACTGTCTAAAAGTAAAAATGTGCATGAAGATATGGAACCCAATTCCCAAATTAAAGGAGCCAATCCTGAAAAAACTCCTTCAGGTCACGCAGAATGTCTTCATGAACACTTTTACTGCAAGAACTGGGAAAAACACACAGAGCTTGGGCTGAATAGTGGATTGGCAATGAGAGACTCTGTTGTGAGAGTATTTTTTTTAAAAAATGGCAAGAGGAACATGTTTGACCTGGGGCAAAAAGCCTGTGTAGATGACCCCTAAAAAGTTAAAAGTTGGGGATTTTTTTGTTAGAAGACAGCCGGCTCACACCAGTGGCATTTATAATAGTTGATTGTTCATTATTAGAATAATGTAAATATTCAATTTAATGCAAAAGTTTTTAATTAGTTGTAATGTGTCTGCTGGGAAGCTGAGTTTTGTTTACCAACCTACTGAATATAAAACAAAATCTGCAAATTTATTCCTTTTCCTTTATCTCGATTAAATTTTTTAACACTTTTCTTCTATCTTTTATTCAAACTTTTATTCCCTGCAAATCTTCCTTTGGATGTTCTCTTCCACAGGCTATTTGCTCCAACTCTGCACAGACTCCTTGCGTTATTAATTACCCAGTACCTTAAATTTGATGCATCCAAAAATCTATCAGTCTTTATCTAGCCTTTTAATGAGGATAGAATTCCAGCCAAAAAATTCACTAATCTTTTCTTCATAGAAGCTGGGTGGAGTAAAATTACAGATGAAGAGGAAGGTTTTATTCAACAGGATTTCTTAAGCAATAATAAACTTTGTGAAAAAGCTGAATATTGAAAAATGACATTTTCAATCCTCAGGAATGTTACACAGAAAAAAGCAAGAGAGTGTACATGGAGTTTTTCTAGGGAATAAGAAACATATTTATTTGATTTTTTATCTTACTTTTATTACTTTATTATTTATTTATAGTTGATGTTTCTAAATAGCCCATGTCCCTGAAGGAGGGGCTCTGGACAGTGTAGAATATAAACAATTTATAAAGCAGAATATAAACTTAACAATAGAATATTAAATTTAAGTTTAAAAATATTAAATTATGAGATTCATATGTAATTCAAAGTGGCAAACATACTCTTTCTTCCTTCTATTCTCACAACAACAACCTTATGAGGTTGGGCTCAGAAACAGAGCAAAGTTACTCAGCCAGCCTTCAGGTCTAGGACGAACGCACAGTCTCCTGGTTTCTAGGCCATACCTTAAGGCCCTGTCACACTGCCCAATGGATGCAAAACGGACACAACGGACGAGCAAAATGTTCCATCCAT
>BHFT01043972.1:0-10800 GCA_004320025.1 Laticauda laticaudata
TTTCTTTGCGAGCTGCATCCGCTTTCATCCTTTCTCCGTCCGTGCTACTAACGCTGCGCATCCGTTCCGCATCCGTTCTGCTTCCTCCCTGTGTCCATTTACCGCTGGAGCGGATGCGTGTTGCACGGATGTGCAGCGGATGCCTAGCGGATGTAGCGGACGCTTGACGGATGATGACGGATGCAGAACAGATGTCCCCCGTATGTGTTGTGGATGCAGAACGGAAGCATTGGATACATTTTCCGCTCAAAAAGTTTTGAACAGCTCAAAACTTTTTGAGCGGATGAAATGTCAGTAGACGGATGCTGGATGGATAGAGAGGATTAAAAACGGATGCAGTGATTTCAGAACGGATGCATCACATTAACCAACGGATGGCAAGTGTTTTTCTCCATTTTACATCCTCTTTCCATCCCTTGGTGCAGTGTGACATGGGCTTAAGCTGACAAAATCTTCTTTCTCTGTGCTGCAGGTGCACATTTCATCACAATTCCCCAGTGAGCCAGCATAAATTCTGGGATGTTTGCCAACCTGACTTCTTCAAGCTGCCAGGGTTGAGAACTTTGGTCTGGTCCATTCTTAAAGTTATTTAAAGCTTAGTTAGTTTGTTCTAGACAGGCATGAAACAAAGGGAGAAGCATTGCTGCAATTAAATCTGAGGTAACTAAACTATTTCTCTAGCAAAATTGACAGCTGACCACCTTTTCAGAGAACTGGCTTTTTATAGGTTCTGTCATTCATACCCTAGGAAAACCTACCTATGTTTGGGTATTTTCAGACACCAAGGAATGTGTCTGATTGAGTTTAGTAGGACTTTATTATGAGTCAAGTTCAAAACCTGCTAATTTCATGAAATCCTTGAAGTTATCATTTGCAATGAAAGCAAAAGTGTATTTGTCCTCTACTGTAGGAAGTTTTTTTCAACTCTGGTGTGGCCTGGTAGTCTACTGTTGAAGCACAAACCAGTTTAGATGTACACCATAGAAATGTGAGAACCTGTTATTTCTAGATCAGTGGTCCTGAAACTTTGCAGATTGGCAGCCCAGTGGAGGGAGAGGGGAACTGGGCTGCATGAACAGTGGGTCAGCACACAGAAATACACACACATCTCAACTTGCACAACTGGTGGGCTGGTGCACATGCGCATGCATGCACAACTTGACTTGCACAACTTGAGCTTCGGCTTGCTGCTTGTGCAAGTTGTGCTGTATGCATGCATGTGCGTGGCAGCCCGCCGTTCACATGGCCCAGTAAGACTCGGCCCAGTAGTGGGCTATGGCCCAAGATTTGTGGACCCCTGTAATAGATGCTATGCAATCACAGTTCCAAAAAACTATCAATATAAGTTAGAATTTAGTTCAACAAGAGCTGGGAAAGCATCTCTGCTATATGACTGCTCACGCTTTTCTGGGATTACATGTATTGAAAAACATAGAGAATAACCACACAAAATGTGTAAGACTAATTTAATAGTCCTAGTTTCCTTAAGGAGCATTTCCTTAATTGATATCTATCTTTGAAACTGAAAAAGATTAATAAATATCTACAAAATGCAAATATGGGATTTAGCTGCGAACAAGGAAGTCCATGTGGCCATATTTAACAAAATGAAATTCAATAGAGAAAAAAGTAAAGTCCTACACTTAGGCAAGAAAAACCAAAGCTACACATATAGACTGACTGAAACGAGGCTCAGTAGCAGTAACTGTGACAAGGATTTTGGAGTCTTAGTGGACAATGAGCTAAATATGAGCCAGCAGTGTGCAGCAGCAGCCAAAAAAGCTAATGCAATCCTAAATTGTATTCAAAGAGGGATACAATCAGGATCAAGGGAGGTACTAATACCACTCTATAAAGCTTTAGTAAGACCACACTTAGATTACTGCATCCAGTTTTGTTCACCACATTATAAAAAAGATAGAGACTCCAGGAAAAAGAGAAGAGCAGCCAGGATGATTAGGGGACTGGAGACTAAAACATAGAAGAATGGTTACAGGAACTAGGCATGGCTAGTCTAGTGAAGAAAAGGACCAGGGGAGACATGTTAGCAGTTTTCCAATATTTGAGGGGCTTCCACAGAGAGGAAGGGGTCAAGCTATTTTCTAAAGCACCTGTAGGCCAGACAAGGAATAATGGATGAAAACTGAACAAGGAGAGATTCAGCCTGGAAATAAGGAGAAACTTTCTGACAGTGAGAACAATCAAACAATGCAACAGAAGTTGCCTTTGGAAATTGTGGGAGAGCCACCACTTGAGACTTTCAAGAAGAGATTGGACTGCCATTTGTCAGAAATGGTGTAGGATCTCTTGCTTGGGCAGAGGGTTGGACTAGAAGACCTACAAGGTCCCTTCCAACTCTGATTATCTGTTATCTGTTAACTCCTTTGTGACTCCCAGACCCATTTTCACCCCAAGTTCACAACTCCAAACTCCAGGGATGAAAGGTTTGTTACCAGTGATACCAGATATTGCATTCTTAAGCCATTCTACACAAGCTAAAATATTTGAGCCAGAAACAACATTTACCTGTGTCCCACCTGCATAAAGATGCTATATATACAATGCTCTGACATACTCAGAATGCACAAGGCAAATAAATGCACTTACATCCCCATCTAAATATACCTTCTGGATGAATCTTTCTTATAAACCTTCCCAAAGCTATGAAAGCTTCATTAAGTTCATCAAATAACATATCAGCGTGATATGGAAATGGAGAAATAGAGCTTTCTTAACAGGCCAACCTATTGGAATCATTTTCATGTGGGAGTTCTTTTCTATAACAAGCTGTCTGTGTGATGCACTCTAAAATGTTTTTAAGCGTATTCACAATCCTCTGGGCAATAACAAGTTCCAGAACCTGAAACTGGTTTTAGTTTCTTGGACGGGGGAGGCACTGCAAGAGACTTATGGTCTTTTGTAATATTTGTATTTATTTATAAATATGTAGGCTGAACACTGGAGGAGCTAACACATTCAACAATCCAACAGATGGCTCGACATTCAGTGTTCCCATGTCGTATTTCTAGGGGAACAGCCAAGATCCTGAAATGTTTCTAGAGCCAATTCAGCCAGGCTTTCTTCAAACAGTAGTTTCTTCCTACACTTAGTTTGATGATAGCATCCTCAGCCAAAAGGGAATAATCTCTGGCCATTCTTTAGCCATTGTCAAAGCGAGCTATTCAGAGCTATCAGCTGTTCTCTCTAGTAAAGGAGATGAATTGGCTAAGTTCACTATGACTATTTCTACAGCCAGGACTCCAGCAAGATATGCCTCAGGCAATCAACAGTTATATAAAAGCTATTCACAGAAATCAAGAGGCAAGAATCATGAGTGCTAAGGGATAAATTGAAATAAACAAAGAAATAAATAAATCTCATCCAATAACATTTTCATTCAGCTGAGCAAAAATTGTTCATTTTGTTTTGTTTTTATAGCCCCACCAAAATCTCTTGTGATTATATACTGTAACTCAATGGCAAACATTTCTTGACCATAAGCCAACATCACATCAAGAAGTCTGTATTTAAATATTTAAAATGTATATTCATGAAATTCGGTTTAAAATTAACACCATATTGTTACCTTTTTATTCCGTTGTTGTTCTTGTTATTATTATTATTATTATTATCCATCATGGCACAGTCAGCCAGATGTTCAGACTGAGGTTTGGAATTTTTGTCTACCTCTTGAGTCCTTACCAAGGACCTGGGATAGGCCAATCTGGATGTTTTTCGGTGTTACATATATTGTTGCAGGATGAAAGCAGTTCCAAGTGAAGCTGCCCAAGTGGTGCTCCAGTTGTTTTGGGACAGCATCATTATCATCATCATCATTATTAAATTAAACATGAAACTCAGTCAACTGAACTTTTAAAAATCTATCACAAATACCAGTGACTGGTGCTAATGCTTGATATGGGTTGCTGCCAGCATCCTAGGTATCAACCAAGTATTTTCTTAAAATATATGATTTTCCGAGCAGTTTTTTACAGTTCCGGGAGTGTTATTGCAGGAAGCTGCAATTTCTTGATGCATTTTCTAAAATTCTTGGACATGGTACCAAGTGCCTCGATGACAATGGGTATCACTGTTACGTGTTTCATACATAACTGTGTAGTTTTGATGGCTAGATTGCGATATTTCATTATTTTTTTCAGTTCTTTTTCTTTGACTCTAGTGGTGTCTCATTTTTGACAATTTTTTCCACATCATCATCACATCATCATCATCATCATCATTATTGATTTAATCTTCAATTCAATTCAAAGTCTGGGACTGGTACAGTTTGAGTCCTAGCCAAGAACCTGTTAAAGTAACTTCTGACTACATAGGCAATTCCGAATAAGCTGGTTTACTCAGAATATTGGGTATTTTTCCAAGGGCTCATATTACTATTGATACAACCATTTATTTCTTTTTCCACAGTCATTCAACTTCAAACTGGCAGATTGCAGCATTTCATTATTTTTTTCTAATTGTTTCTCTTCAATTAGTGCATCAACGAGTATTGAAATATCAATGAACCAGATTTTTTTCTTTTCCATAATAGGGATATCAGGCTTGTCTTTCTATTTGGATTCAAAAGTCCCACACAATCTTGACCTGTTCATTTTCAAGAACTTTGTCAATTTAGTGTTCCCAGTAATTTTTGTTGCATTTGAACTGAAACGTCTGGCAAAGCTTCCAATCATAATTTTGGCAATTCAATCATGCCATTGTAGATAATCAGTTTGTGAGATTTTGCTGCAGCCACTGATAAGATTATCTACTGTTTCATCTTTCTCATTGCATAAGCAGCATTTGCTGTTGTTACTGACATGTTGAATTTTTGCTATCATGGAATTGGTCTGTGGGCTTGTTCTTGAGCACCCAAAATGAAGCTTTCAGTTTCAATATTTTAACCTGGTCAGTTTTGACTACTTTTTCAACTATACATTTCCCAAAATTTTCCATTTTTCATCATTGGTACCTGATAATTTGTATCAATGTTCTAGTGAATCATTGTGGTGAATATATTATATCAGCGTTCATAATCAGTCTGTGCAATCTTTTTGCATGAACTGATAATATGATATATTGTTTCTTCTGTTTCTTTGTATAACCTGCACTTTAGTCATTTGATGATTTTTTAAAAGCTGTTTGCATTTGTCTGAACAGCTTGCTCTTGTGCAGTCAAAATCATGCCTTCAGTTTCTTTTTGTTAAATGTTCCTAATGTAGGTCATTACCAAGTATTATCTTTATCCACTTTTCTCTTTTTGTAGTTAATTTTGTAGAAATTAACCTTTCCTTGCCAGCATTCTGTTCATGTTTTTATTACATTATTCTGATATTCAATTTTTATTTCTTGGACACTTAGCAAGTTCCATTTTTTTAAATTTGCATCAATGCTTGTTCTTATTATCTTATATGTAATCAGCCAATGCATCCTTTTTTATATATTATTGTTTGACTTGAAGAAAAGCCCTGTCTCCTTTCTGTGAGGCAAGGAGAACATAGAATAACAAGATTAGAAGGGACTTGAAGGTCCTCTTGCTTGAGCAGATCTTATACTATCCTGGACAAATGTTTGTCCAATATTTACATAATCTATTAATATAACTATGAGGAAGTAATGTGTAGTGAATAATCATTAGCTTTCAAACTGTCCACTTCAATTTATGTTCAGTTAATCATTTCAGCATGTAGTGTATCACAGATATGACCGAGGATTGATGGCTTTGCTGGCTTTTCTACCATTCAGTTTTGACTTTGGCAATTTTCTCACTTTTTGAATGAATTCTTTACTAAACATATTCTGACTACACTTGATGTTATCAAACCTGATGGCTCTGATAGTTTGGCTTTTTGGCATTTCAATTCCATCATTGTTCAAGATTTTGCCCCATAAAATCTACAGTAAATAGCACAATTCTCTGAGCTAAATTATTTTGCCATATCTGTGCTACAAAGTCTTACAGCATTTATCAATTACTGGATTTAGTTTTCTGATTTTCCATAAAGTTTCAGATCATCCATACAATGCAGCGGTAAGATTTGGGTAGCACATTTTGCTGTTTGGTAGCCAAGATTTATTTTATTCAAAATTATTGATAGTGGGATCATAGCAGTGACAAATAGTAAGGTGATAATGAATCATCCTGGAAGCTGCCTCTCCTAATATTGCCCATAGTTTTTATTTCCAACCACCAACTCTCTCTTTTATTTCATCATTATTATTTTTTCCATAAACATTTTTACTAACACCAATTGTTTCCAAACTTTTGATGATCCAGCTACGCATTAATGAATCAAATGCCTTTTTAATAGGCTATCCAGATGACATGTAAATTGGTTTTACACCTTTTTCAATTCTCAAAAACCATCTTATTAATCCTTGTTGATAAACAGTTTATGTTTTGCACCTTCCTTTTATGTCCTTTCTGTTCTACTGGAAAGATTTTATTTTTTTCTATATAATCTTGCATATCATCTGCTATTATGGTAGTGAGTAATTTAAAAATTATAGACAAGCATGTTATCATCCTATCATTTCCTGGATATGTCCTGTTCACTGGGTCTTTTTGAATCAGATATGTTTTGCCTCTTACTGATGTTTCCCTTATGCAATTCTTTTTGTAGAATATTTTTTTTTTATTTTAAGACAAACATACACAGACAATACATAAAAAACAACATAAACCATCTTCCATTTTGTACATACAGTGTGTCAGTTGGTTTAGAATCTTTTGTGTGATCCTTTCATAATCATTTTTCACAATTTATATCAATCTCACATTGTCAATAACATAAGCTTATCTATTTATCAATTATTAATTATCCTGCTATTTATTCAATCAATATTATATTATGCTGTCATCCAATGTTACATATGTCTACATTATATTTTATATCAGTCTATTAAACTTCTATAATTATCTATTCTGTTAACTTATCATGTCTTTTTATCCAACAAATCCCATATCATATAAAATTGCTTGTCTTTTTGTTCTCTACTTTCAAATGTCAGTTTACTCATTTCAGCACAGTCCATATTTTTTTTAACAACTTCCTCCTGCATAGGTATTTTGTCATTTTTCCAATTCTTCTCAAATAGAATTCTACTATTCTTACATTTACAATCCAATATTTCAGTTCTTTATGATATATGTCCGGTATGACTCCCAATAAAAAGATCTCTGGTTTAAAGTCTATATGTTGTTTTATCATTTTTTCCAACCAATGTGTGGATTTAGTCCAATATTTCTTTGCATCCGAAAACGTCCACCATATATGGTGATATGAACCAGGTATCTGATGACATTTCCAGCATTTATCTGATGTATTCTTAAACATTCTTGCAAGTTTCGTTGGGGGTAGGTGCCACCTGTAAAACATCTTACAACAAATTTTCTTTATATGCAGTTGACATTGTCATTTTATAATTTTGAGACCACAATTTTTGCCATTTTTCTAAATCAATCCCATATCCAAAAATTTTCCCCAAGCAATCATTGTTTCTTTAACTTGTTCCTCCTCCAATTTAAATTCTAATAGATATCTATAAAGTTTTTAAATTACCTTTTCAGCAGTACCATCAACATTTTATCTAAATCAGTCACCTTATCATAAATACTTTCTGCTTTAGAGTCTTTATCAAACTTAGATTTTATTTGCAAATATGAAAACCAATTCATTTTTACACTTTGTTCTTCAACGCCTGCATAGATTAAGTTCACCCTTTTCATCAATATCTCACCATATCTGTTTGTTCCTTTTTATATATTATAGGAAAAGAAAAAGCTTCAATAGTTGTTATCCATATTGGAATTTTTAAGTAATATTATCTTTTTAATCTTCTCCCACTTCAAAAACAATGCCTCTCAAATATAATGTCTTCTAAAATATCCCTGTGTTTTAGTTCCCTTATACCAGAGAAAGGCATGCCATCCCAACAGCAAGTCATGGCCTTCTAAAGTCAGTAATCTACTGTTCCTTAGTGTTATTCATTCCTTTACTGACATCAGACTTGATGCCTGGTAATATAGCTCCCAATTGGAAAGAAAAACCCTCCTCTTATTCTTTGCATCTTGTAACAGTTTTAATTTTATTCTTGCTTTTTTACCCTGCCAAATAATATTCAACACAATTCTATTTAAATCTTCAAAAGCTCTTTTCCTAGTGGAATAGAATTGTCTGGAATAAATATAAAACTCTAGGATACATTCCTCTTAATTGTAGATATTCTCCCAATCAATGATAGTTGCACTTTTTCCATTTTATCAAATCTGTCACAATCTACTGTTTGAGTTTAACATAGTTATCTTTCTTCAATGTACTACATCTTGGTGTAATATGTATCCCTAAATATTTAACCTTGTTTGTGACCTGTATTTTTAAAATTTCTTCCAACTCTTTCTTTCATCTTGCTAACATATTCTTTGTTAATATCTTTATTTGTTAATGTCTTTATTTATTCTCAACCTGCTACTTTTTCCATATTCTTCTATTTTTTTTCCAATGGGTCTTCTAATATAAATACCAGGTCATTTGCAAAAGCTTGCAATTTATATCCCTCCTTTTTAATTTTCATTCCTTTTATTTCTCTTTCTTCTCTAATATTCCTGTTCAACACTTCCAGTGTTAACACAGAGGCAACAATGGACAGCCTTTCCGTGTCCCTTTTCTTATATCTATAAATTCTGTTAATTCTCCATTCACCATCACCTTTGCAGTTGTTCGTGGTATACTATTTCAATGGCTTGGATAATTTTTTCCCCAAAGCCCATTTGTATCAATTGCACTAAAATAAATCGCCAACTCACATTGTCAAAGGCTTTTTGTGCATCTAGAAACATCAAGGTCATTTGCTTTTCAGGATGTGCTTCAACCCTTATGCAATTCTTCATTAAGCTTTTTAGCTATAATGAGCTAGTCAGATCTCTGAGCAAAAAGCCATGCAATTGATCATTTCCAGGAAGTGTCCAGTTTTAATCATTTTTGATCACTTTTAACCATTTCTGTTGTAATAATTAATATTTCTATTTGATTTTTATTAAATTATCATATCCAACATTTTCATTATGGAATTTTGAGTTTCCTGTAGAACTTTCCAAAATTAGATTGGTTTTTTTGTTTCATTTTCCATTTCAAAATGTACATTTATATTTAGATAGAATCATCTCTAGTCTGGTTGAAAATAGCTTATTTTGCTTAAATTGGATGATTTGTGCCTCATAGCTTTTAATTTCACCCACTTTTGCTGTTATTTGTTGCTTTATAGTTTTCAAAGCATCTTTAATTTTTCTGGTGCTAGGTCAATATATACTTTTAATTAGATTTGTCTTGATTCTTGCATTGTTCAATTTTTTTCCACTTTCATGATTTTTAAATTACTTATATCTGGTTGTTGTTGTGTTGTTTTTAAATCTTGGCCTCCAGCCAGAACTTCTACTCTGAGATTGTATATGATTTTATTTTAATTTTGATTCCCAGTTCTTCTGTAACCACCAGTGTTAGGTAAGTTGATTGATTTCTTCAATAGGTTTTATTTTAATCCTAGAAAGTGCCTTTTTCACATCCTTTATTATTGGTCCAGGTCTTGGGAGGGGGCGCTGTTTTAAATGCTGGCTGTCTTTGATTTTCTGCTATTCTGCACATACCATATTTTTTTAAAAAAAATATTTCTAGGTGGGAGTTCAGGGAGTTCAGAGAGTTTCAATGATGACCTCTGTTGGTTCTCTTGTTATTATTTATTCTAAATTGTCATTTCTGTAGTTTATATCAGCTTTTACTTCCACACTTGAAATTGTTGTTACATATATTTCTTCTACTGTTCTGCTGTTTACTTGTCTTCCATTTTCACAATTTTTCTGAACCTATTTCAGTTCTGTATCCCTGAATAATTTATTTCTGGTAAAGAATCTCATTTGATCTGTTAATCATAGTTCATCCATAGTTGGGTCATCAAATGTGATAGTTGAGTCTGGATAATATTCCAATGTTCTAACATTACTCCCACTTTCTTGGTTCTAATTTATAATAGCAGGATGTGATTTTCTGACACAGTATACCATTGTTTGGTGTGATTTTCCAACACAGTATATCATTATTTGGTCTGTGGTGGTTGTTCTTTCAGAAATCCTACATGGCTCAGACCCTGGTTGCCCAGTCATACCTTCTGATTCCTGCCCCCACTTGCCAACAGATGCCAAGGATTTCTCACATCTGTTGTGGTTTTGGTAGACACCATCAGTGTCTGATCCATTAGTAGAATTCTGTTTCAGTTTGATCATCATATTAAATGCACTGATGGATACATTTAATCTGATTCCTCCACTAAGATATGTCTCATAGGCAATACACTGCTGCCAGCATAGTTCTTAATCATAACATCACAATCCCCTCCCACACAATTATGGACAAATTATTATTGTTGTTGTTTCTTTTATTCATTAAACATGAAACTCAGTCAACTGAATATTTAAAAATGTATAATAAATATAATTGACTGGTGCTGATGGTTGATATGGGTTGTGTCAGGAGTCCAGTGATATCTGTCATTAAATCATGAGCCTTGAGCCAAACTTCAAAAAACTTCAAAGAATTTATTCGTTGTGACATATTGGCACGACCTATATGAAGCCAACTCTGGCATATGTAATTTACAATCACCTGTGACCCTGTTTTCCCCTCCCCCTGTAATTTAGCTACAATCTAATGAATTCAGAAGCACATTCTGACCTTATCTCAAAAAGATTGTAGCTAAATTACTGGAGCTTTTGCCCCAGCAAAGAATTTATTCAGCCCCCCCCCCCCC
>BHFT01043976.1:0-19273 GCA_004320025.1 Laticauda laticaudata
TCATGAGGGGGCAATCCACCCCACAGGATACAGGAAAATCAAGAGGCATACAAGAAAGCACGTGGAACCGGGAGAAACAAAACAGACTGCCAGGCCTTTTTTAGGACTTATTGAATTTATCATGTATTTTTCTGGCAAAACAAGGGCCACTATTAGCTGAATCCGTTACCGCGTCTTTTAGATATAAAAAGCAAACATGGACTGGGGTAGCAAGGAAAGGAAGGCTTTCCAGAATATTAAAAAGTTGCTCACAATCCACAAACCGTTCTCATCCAATTTAGCAAAACATCACTGCCTTTCAGAGGACCTGCGACGCTTCAACATTCTGGAGTAGGTGCCCGTCCTCAAGCCACCAACTTCCGGATGGCAGAGAAAGCACCCGTGCCGCATACTATCTAGGACTCCTATCAAGGACTGAACGAAATTACAGTCAACTGGACATGGGGAAGGCCCTAGCAATAGTCGCTGTCGGAAGTAAAAAACGCTTCCATGAATATCTGTACGGGCGGTCGGTTTCAAATTGTTAACGGACCCCACAAATCCACTGACGTGGGAATTATTTGCGGAAACAAGCGAGCGCTAATCATACCCGGTCGAGACAACGAAGAAATGTCTAGATTGCGTCAGATTTCCTGTGCAGACTATTCTATCTCCTGAGCGCAAGTCGACCCGACAGGAAACAAACTTTCCCATGCGGACCGCTTTGAGGCCAGAGCACCCCTACCAAACTACATGAATGAAAAGAGAACCGGCACGGAGCAGCAAGACACTCGCTGCAAAATAGAGACTTGTCCCGATCTACCCCCATGCCGCACTATCGAAATGTTTCGCCAGAGCCAGACCTCTAAGGACTCATGAGACTTGCGCCCGTATTCCTTGGCTGGGTAGGTAAACGGCTGGCCGGAGCACAAAAAACTCGAAACTTTTAAACCGCGTGGGTCCAGACAGACTGAACTATCTATTGGCTATAAGGGGTGTTTGCTGTGGGGAGATCGGGTGGTCATCTCAAGCCAAGTTGAGCCACGATAACCAGGGATGTTTGCACCGGAGGGTCACCACCTGGAATGGTTTAAAATGAAAAGCCTTGGGGACCAGGAGCTATGGTGTGGTGGCCAGGCGATTGAGTAAGGACACTAGAGTATTGGGTGAACGCTCTTTCCAACAAATGCAGAAATCAGACCTGCCTCCTCCAAAAAAGGAGCGGTCATATTGTGCACACATCCAGGGACTGCGGAGACCCTAGGGGACATGGTCTAGAATTCATATAGATTTCGAGCGCGTCCAACCAAGGGGATACACTTTCTGGTTGTCGTTTGATGCTACTCCAAATTGGCTTGAAGTAAAAATCATGCAATCAATGACAACAGAAAACACTAATTAAAAAATTGACGACCTTTGTTCGCCACCCAGTCTACCCAGACCGTTTCTGGTCTCGGACATGGACACAACTAACAAGCTGGCAATTCCGAGCAAATACCTAGCCTTACACTAGGTATCAGCGACATCCCTAACCGCGTGCCGGCCCCATCTGGCTCAAACGGAGAGCCTAGAGAAATGGTCCGATTCACAAACGGAAGGGTAGAAAGAATGGACATAGGTGAGTGTCCAACCAACAAGTAAACCGTTTACTAACTCCAGCAAAAATAACCGCCACAGTTCAGTTTACTTAACAGTCCCGCGGGAATTACTGTATGGGACGAAAATTACGATCACAACTTGACAGAGCGGCACTACTACCAAGATCTTTAAACTCCGACTGCAGAAAACCGGGCCCCTGATCCTACAGCTCAGATTTCATAAAGGTTTATGACAAATTCCATAGTGTAAGAAGGCGCACTTGGTTAGTTAACGCCGAAAATTTCAACTGGTGAAACCATTATGGTACCTGGACAAATTACCCACAACTTACAGGCCCCAAATCCTACCGTTTAACGTAGACGACTGGCTAGGGAGTGGAAAGCGGGGGCACATAAGACCAAGCTTCGATTCCGAAATAATTGAAGGCCAACAGAACCACCAACCCAGATCGCGCCGGGAGACCAACATCACAACCAGTCGCACGACCAATAAAGCCGATAAACTCAAAACCAGGGTGGGGGGGAAACGGCGAGAAATTAATAAGAACCTATTTAAAACTAAAACACAACGAGATTTATATCCCAAACGAAAAAGAGCAAATAAAAGACTCACTGGTTGAGAGACTTGGCGGGAAGAGCCCGTCGGAAGGGGCCAGCCAGGCCAAGCTCAACCTGCCCAATGGAAACGGGTGGGAAGCAGGCAAAACCGCCGGCCTAAGCCAACTCAGGCGGCGGCAAATTGGGCTGACGTACCCTTCGCAGACCGGTCTACCCAGAGCGAAGATCGAGAGACCCAACAGCAGCCCCATCCGAACCGGTCCACGAAGTCTTCATGATGAATGACACCGCGAAGTCTAATCGGAGTTCGGAGAAGCCCACCTACCTGCGTGACTACTCCCTACGTAGGACTGAACTAGAGGGAGGGGTGTTCTAATTTAGTGCAAGTGGTTGAATCTAGGGCTACTTGTCTGATTGGTCCTAGATAACATACAGTAAAGTGGAATTGGTTCAGCACGTAGGAACGCCAATCCAAAGGCTGCTGAAAAGGGCAATTTTAAAGAAATGCAATACGGCTGAGAAAGCAAGCAGGGCCAGCCTGATATAAACGTGCTGGTTTGCGAGCGGCTGCAGCCAAACTGTTCCTATTCTGACTACTGTTTGAATAAAACCTTTTGTTGTTGGAACCCGGTCTACCTCTTGTGTTTTCAAACAAAACAAAGAGAAACGGGAAAGACTTTGGCAACTTTATCGAGAATTTAGGCCAAATATAACTTCCCTTCCTCCCTTCTCCACCTTCTGGTGAAGCCTCACTTTTTTGTCAGTGTCATCAGAGAAAATTTGCTTTCAGTATCAATTATCACATCACCACTGGCACTTAAATTCTAAAAATTGACAGGTGTCAGGGCTCATCCATGCCCTAGAGGCAACCATGCACACTTCTAACTGAATCTCTGCAGGAGATTTCAGATCGTATCACCCTGAACTCAGAGAAGCACACCACTGAGGCCTGTGGAGCATGAGCTAGGCCAGGGATGTCCAACATTGGCAACTTTGAAGACTTGTAGACTTCAACTCCCAGGATTCTCCAGCCAGCACTGTGCGCATGACTGGCTAGGGATTTCTGGGAGTTGAAGTCCACAAGTCTTCGAAGTCGCCCACCCTTGGAGTCCCGTGAGCGAGGCAGGCAGCAAATCCGGGTCAGGAGAGCTATCGCTCGGCGGGAACGCCAGCTGTCTCTCGCTGCAGCGCGCCACGCCCCTCTCCCCTTGGCGACCGTCGGCCAGAAGTCGCGTGGCGTTTGGCGGCGGCCCGCGCTGCCCTCCCTCCTCGCTCTTTGCTCCAAAATCGGGTTCGAGAACGAGGAAGGCGGCGAGAAGAGTGGTTGCCGACGCTCGAGTCGGGCGGGACCGCCTTGGAAACCAAGTTGCCGCGCAAGCTGACTCGGTTAGCGCTGAGCAAAGATGCTTCCTCCGACCGAACTTTTCGCGCTCTTCCGCCTCCTTCCCCGCCCCCCCAAAGGGAAAATTGCCCGACTGCAACCGCGGGCGAAGCGGTTTCTGAGGCTGCGGTTTCAAAGTTAAGGAACGATTTGCTGGCAGCCTTTTGCCCGTTGAGGTAGTCGGCCCCATCCCACTCGTGGGGTTTGTATGGACTAAATTCTTTCGAATTCTTTCTTGGCCGAGTGTGATTGGACACACAAGGAATCGGTCTTGGGGCAAATGCTCTCAGTATGCATAAAAGAAAGGATGCATTCGTCAAGAATCATTAGGTCCAAGACTTAATAATCGTCATAGGGTACAATAAGCAATCAAATCATGGAGTATCTACACTCAGGTGGATCCGGGGAGTAAACCATCACAAGACGATGTGCTTCTACGAGCGAGTAGACCGGGGGGGGGGGTGTCTCCAACCTTGGCAACTTCAACTTGAAGTCCTNCCGGGGGGGGGGGTGTCTCCAACCTTGGCAACTTCAACTTGAAGTCCTCCAGGTTTAAAGTTGCCAAGGTTTGGAGACCCCTGGAGTGAACGAAGCCGGGGTGGGGAGGGTCGGCGGGACTTTCGAGAAAGTGCTCCGCGAAATCCGTTCGTCATCTTCGCCGGGAGACGCGGCTTTCCTTGGCGCCGCCCGCCTCACGGGACGCCGCCCTCTTGCGATTCGGCGGGGGAGGGCGGGAGACTTGACTGACGCGGGAGGCTTTGGCCTCGAGCGGAGAGGCCTTGCCCGTTCGCTGCGCGTCGTCGCGTCAGGCAGAAGCCAGCTTTCCCCGGCGCGGGCGAGGCTGGGTCGCTCCCGCTCCCTCGGCTGTCGGCTCCGCCTCCCCCTTCGCGTCGAGGAGCGGAGCCCTTTTTTCCCCTCTCCCTTTCAGCGCGGGTCTCGGCAGGTGCCTTAACGGCTCCTGGCCTGAGGGCAGCTGGCCCTTTCCTCTCCCGGTTTCTGTGGGACGGTGACCTCGCCGCCACCCCCTGAGGAGAAAACAGGAAAGTGGGAGGTGGAGAGCCCGGGCTGAGCGGGGTCAGAGCTGCCGACGGCCCCGGCCTGCCTTTCCCTTCTTTCCGGTGCGCAGAGGGCTTCAGATAATTATTACCCTTTTCCGCTTGGCAGTTCAGAAGCGACAGAGATCTAACAGTGATTTCCATCATGGGAAACATCTGAACGTGGTGCAGGAACAGGGCTGACACCGGCCTGGTTGAATGCTTCCAGAGTAATGAATTGTACCTCTTTTTAGCCTACCAGTCTCAAACTCGGGAGCTTCCCAAATTATACTTACCTAAACGTCACAATCCGAAATAGTCATTTTGAGATTCAAACCCAGTTTTCACCTGTGCAGTGAAGGGAACTCTTACCATGGCGATCCCTTTCCTCTTATCTGATGAGGTCACTTTTTCACACAGATTTGTATTCATAAAGTTGTGAATTCAAGTGAGGTCAGTTCAAAATACAGGTGCTGTATGCTGCAGGTTTAATATTTAACTTGCTTATTGGGGGTATTTGAGCTGCTAAGTCAGCAACTGATGGGTGGTTCCATTAGATCTGACTTTTCTGCATAACTTTTTCAAATTGTACATTTACTATGTAAAACTATTAAGGTGTATATTTAAGAGATTCTTGGAAGTTACTTAATTAGACCAGTTATATAGACTGGGCTTGAGCAGCCAAACGTTAGTAGGTAAACCATGTTCCCCCTGAGAGAATGTATGAAACAGCCCTGACATTATTGCAGCCTGTGGGATGGTTTATGTGAACTCTAAACCACAAACTAACCACATTTTAACCCAGAGTGTTTTGTGAGCCCAGAAAGCGAATAAAAGCAGTTCAGATAAAGGAGTTTCTATTTCGGATGAGTAGTGAAGAAAATGGTTTTCCCTGAATTTTTTGTGCCATGTTATTGAGATCCTACATGTGAAAGCAAATATGACCAAAGGAGCAAAGCTATATAAGGAGCAGGATGTTCTAAAAGATGTTTGAGAAATTTGCAGTTTTAAGGCCAATCAGTACAATGCATATAGGACTTATTGAATAAACCAAAGTTAGATGGTTTTATGGACAACCATCCAACAAAACGTATTTATTAAAACTTTCTATAAACAAATGACAATTCCTTTTATGGTTGAATTTGCATTTTGCTTTGAGGTGAGGTTGCACTCTCTCTAAGTTTGTAGTTTGGGGATACATCATTGCTTGATAACCACGTAAGATCAGTGGCTCAGAAGGCTGTTTATATAGCCTTTCCTTCAATCACTATTTGGAGAAAAGAGCTTAGTTTTAGTGACTCATGCACTAAAGCATGAGTTACCATGGTAACTTGAAGATATATGAATTGCCTGCAGGCTGGGGAATTCTGGGAGCTGAAGAAGAATCTTCAACTTGCCAAGGTTGAAAAATACTAAAATAATAAAGTAATGTCTAGGTTAGATTATTGTAATGTTCCCACTTATTGTGAAATGATTTTTGAAGAAAGGCTATAAAATTATAGTGGGTCCAGCTTACAGCAACATGGATGATATGTGGTGCCTCTCAAGTACCCCCTATGTAGAATTTAAATGGTTGCCAATTGCCTATTTAGATAGGTTCACCAATGTTGACAATAGTGTATAAAACTACATTGTTGTTTAGCTAAGAACTCAAAATATTTGTTTGCCCTAGGCATTTGAATGTGTTCAGTTGTTGCCATTGTTTTTAATCATTTTCAGGTAATACCGTGTTTCTCACATAATAAGGCCGGGCCTTATTTTTTTTTTGACCCCCGAAAAAACCCTCGGGAAGGAGGGCCCGCCTATCAGCTTAGCTTGGGGCGCCCAGCGGAGCTGACAGGCGGGCCCTCCTTCCCAGAGGCAGAGCTCTTACCAAGGCAGTGAGCGCCTCCCCGCCAGACCCCCCCGCCCACCAGGGCTGTGACAGAGCCGTGCGGGCTGGGCAGAGCTGGGAAAGCGAGCCGCGGGTGTGTGCGTGCCTCCTCCTGCCCCTCGTTCCCAAATCTCACCCGGGCGAGCAGCGCTTCGCTTGCTCTGCAAAGCTGCGGCTTCCTCACCTCTCAGCAAGCAGGAGGAACTGGCTGCAGCCTCCTCCTCAGCAGCAGCAGGGCAGACATTGACCTTGTGGGGAGAGAGAGAGAGAGAGCAGGAGAGATCCTCTCGGGCGAGCGCCTTCCCTTGGAAGGTGGCGATGGGAGCGCCTGAAGCCAAGTGTCTTCTCAGGGCTCCGGTTGCAGGGAGGGGCCTCGACTGGCTGCACGTGGTTGCGCCAAACGCCGAGGCGTTGCTCTAATGCCGCGGCAGCAAGGGAGAAGGGAAAGCAACGGTGGCGGAAAGTCTCCCGATATGAAGTGCCCCACCTACGCAGGCAGCACCATATCCGGGCATGCAAGTACTTCCTAAATGCAAGCCCCCCCCCACCATTCCCCCCCATTTCACATGTTTAATATGGCCCTTAATTTGGGGGGAGGGGCTTAATTTGATTTTATGCCAATAAAACATGGTGGGGCTTCCTATTGGTGGAGGCCATATTGTTGGAGGAACACGGTACATTATTATTTTAACATTGTATTTATTTATATTCCACCTTTATTATTTTTATAAGCAACTCCAGGCAGTGAACATATCCATTACATGTTCCTCCTCTGTTTTTCTTGCAACAGCAATCCTGTGAGGTGGGTTGGGCTGAAAGAGTGTTTTAAGATATGCTTTAATTACATTTCTGTTGCTTTAATTCTTCCTTTAAAAGCTGTCTGAGAAGAGTGGGTGTCTTTACACATGAAGCATAAAAAAAGATAAAATATGTACAGGTGGAAATGTTGATAATGAAGGACTGACCTATGCGCACCTTTGTCTGGGGTCTCTCAGCCTTAGGACAGTGAAATCTAAAACCACAATCATGCATAAAATGTCTGCCATGGAGGCTGGGAGACATCATCCAGCACCTATTTATCAGGAGGCAAATTATTGTCACCTCCCACTTTTCTACAATCCTCCCTACCCCATTTACCATTGTAACTGAAAAGCGACTCTTTCCATGACCTGCATGTGCAACCATTGAGATTTCCAAGCAAGCATAACTAACAAGCTGTGGTTTGCTTTACCATGGGTTATTCAATAAATCACAATAAGTTGGATTGATAATACAACATACTAATAATTCTTAATCCATTGTTTACAAGTCATATTTAAGTTCATATAGTGCGATAAACTCAAATGAGCTGTTTATGGCATGGATGAAGCTATCTGAGGACTGTCTTATTTCCACTACTAAAACTGGAATTTCAGTGGAATACCAACCCTTGAGAGACCCAGTTTGATCTAGTGGTTAAAGAGACCAGGCTAGAAATCAGGAAGAGTTCTAGTCCTGCCTTGTGCCAGTCACCTGCTTTCAACCCTAGGAAACAGGCTATGGCAAACTACTTCTAAAATCTTGCTAAGAAAACTGCAGGGATTTCTACAGGCAGTTGCCAGCAGTAACCATGGACTTGAAAGCCTGCACCCTTTAGCCCTGCACTCATATCTAAATGCTCCAGTTCTGAGAACTGTCTCAAGAAAATTACCAATGCATTTGGGATTGTTTGAAATGGAAGAAGGGACTATGCCATCCATCTGAGGGTTCTTTCCAAGGACTGGACATATTGCAGCACAACAAATCTATACACGATGCTTTATTGCAGCACATACTTTCTCCAACGACAGACTATTTGCTCTCCACTCTTTAAGGCTTTGCAAGATGATATTGCCAAGTAAATACGTAACACTTAGTCTTGCAGCCTGTAAAATGGCTTACAACCTTTGCCTTCTTCCAAAAGTTCTTATATTAATTGGGAAGAGGCGCTGTCTCAATGTGGGTAGTTCTTTTTCTGGTTGCTACTGAGCTCCTGGCAAAAGTCCATGCTCCAGGCAGAACTACCAAGACATGCTGTTCATGATCCTGGCAGATGAGTGAAAGTCCTCTTGCCTGCTTGTTCATAGCTGCCCATCTCCAAACATCGCTTTTGCTTCCCTGTCCATTTGCTTTTCACCTTCCCTCCTCTACGCACTTTTCCATGCCTGCCTTGGCATTTGCTTTTGTAAGCTAAGAGCCTGGGTGGAACAAAGCTGCCTCTGGATGTTGGCACATCCTTTAAAATGCCAGGGTGTGGTTTTAATTATTACAGACAGCTAAAATACCAGTTTGGATACTTATGAGTAAAGTTCTGAGTGAGTGAATGAGCGCATGAGGGAAGTGGGGGTGGGAAATATTTTTTGCCTGGCTACTTTTTCCCAACTTCACTCAGTACAAAAGCTTCACCAAATCCTATTTGGGTCCTTATTGGAGGTAATGACTCCTCTTTTGCACCCAAGATGGACTTACATCCAGAGGGGGACTGAGACACTGACTGTTGTTTGTCAATTGATTACTAAGCATCAGCCTGCAATCAATTGCAGCTGTAGAGATGGTCAACAGCATTAAGTATCGGGGTGCAGATAATTAACAATCTGAACTGGTCTCTCCACACATCGTCCCTAGTGAAGCATGCAAACCAGCATCTCCCTTTCCTGCGTTGGGTGAGGAGAGCACATCTTTTTCCTGTCCTGGCCACTTTTTACAGAGGCACGATTGAGAACATTTTAACAAACTGCATCTCTGTTTGGTTTGGTGACTGCAGTACCTCAAATAGAAAGTCCATTCAGAGAGTGGTGAGGACAGCTGAGAAGATTATAGGAAGTTCACTTCCTGTCATTCAGGATACTGCTTATGAACGCTATGTGCTTCGAGCTTTCCTAACCCCCACACCCACTTCACAGTCTTTTTCTGGGAGGAGGTTTCAAAGTATTTCTAGCAGGACTACCAGATTCTGTAACAGCTTTGTTCCCTATGCCATCCGTCTGGTAAACTTACAAGATTCATTTCTCTCACC
The DNA here is from genome assembly GCA_004320025.1 of Laticauda laticaudata. Classification (NCBI taxonomy): domain Eukaryota; kingdom Metazoa; phylum Chordata; class Lepidosauria; order Squamata; family Elapidae; genus Laticauda; species Laticauda laticaudata. The sequence goes on from BHFT01043976.1 coordinate 9,458, forward strand.
TTGTCCATGTATACATCCGAACTGTGTTGTTTCTCCATTTCATATGTGGCTATATGCATAATTTTGTATTTATTTATGTTGTCATGTTTATTTGAAGTGAAGACCCTTTGAAAGCTGTATGCAACAAAATTTCATTTTAATGTATGCTGATTAGTGTACATTCAAAGTGACAATAAAGTTATTCTAAGTCTAAGCCTTTCTCTTTTAAGTCATCCATTGGAGCAATTGAATCTCAGTATCAAGAAATAGATTGAAGGCAGGCCCTGAACAATTTGACCCTTTTGCAGTATTTTATGTTATAATTGACCAGTGCTATTGCTTTGCAGAAAATGAAGTGAATTACTCAACATTTCCCAATCTAGAGGAATACTTGAATTAAACATGCATATGCATAGAGTGGTTTCCCTAAGGAAAGTGTTTCTAAAACACATTTGTCAGAAACATTCAGCTGTATTCTGTTCAATAACTCATGGAAAAAATAGCTTGTGTTAATTGTGTCCAATTTTTTTCATAACATAACTCTTTATAGAGGAGGCTTTGTGCTGCCACCTAGTGATCTGTTTTTCATGACATAATGGCCAAGCAGTCTAATAAACAGTGAAAGATCCAACTGTGAACAGGGGACTTCAGTAAATTGATTGCTGCAAACTACCAATGAAGTACAGGAGCTGTATTTCAGAACTGAAACCACAAATTCCCATTCTTTGAGACTGTGAGATAATATTTCACAGCATCGCGACTGATAGTTTTAATCACTAAGTTACTGACCCCACTTACTCTGGATTTCCCTCCCCCCCCAAAACTATAAACAGTTAATTTAAATTACACAAAAATGTTAATGAGTAGCTTAAAATCTATCTTTTCCTCTGCACTATTCAAAATGTTTATACTTGCAATCTAAATTTGTGACATAGAAGAACTGATTGTAAATATATTGCAATTTATGCTGCGTTGTGAGTTGTTTAGGACAAAATTATCTTCAGTTTAGAAGCTGTATCCATGATGCACCATAAATTGTCTTTATATGCAGATGATACACTTGAGTTTATATGTACAAAGAAACTGAAAAGAGTGAAGAGTTTTTTAGGTTACAATCTGATCTCCTGAAAGACCAGCACAAACAAATACTGTACATTGGGGACAAACAGACTTCCAAAGATTAAGGCTATCCAGGCAGGAAAAAAAACAACACAGTGTAATTTGAAAACCTTATGGCAATGCCCCTCTGTATTTTTCAGAAGGTTTATCCTTCCTACAACAGCCACATACTTAGTTACCCCTTGAAAATTATGCTTTCTCCAATAGACGGTGGATAAAAATGAATGATGAGCCTGTTTGTCTCATTCATTATGAAGATAAAGCTGCTGCTTAAGTTATTACAGCTCACACTTATATAGAATAATATATGCCTACCCAGCAGTGTAAATTCATAATGTGGTGTGTATGATAATTCTCTGGCTGAGTTCTTATAGTAAATCATCATGTAGTTTATTTGGTTTGGCTAAGTCTAATGGGTGAGTCTTGGAGTTAGGCTTTTTAATAACCCAGTTGTAATTTATTTTCTAACCATTGCTAAACAAACCATGCCTTAGCACAATATAGAAACCAGGTCATAGATTGTTATGTTCATTCAAAGAATTATATGTTAATGCTTTTGTTGGCAGCAGTTATCATGCTTGGATCAATTGTAGCAGCTATAAATGAATATGTTGAAGACTCAGGGCAGATTGGACATACTAAGGTACTTTCTTACAACAAGCCTGAAAGCTGATTATGCTTAAAGGTATCATCCCAACCACCCTCCTGAATATTACTAGTACATCTTATACAGCAGATAAAACAGACGTGTGTTGATTCATGTGAGATATTGCCTTAACCTTTCCAAATAAGCATTGAACTAAATGTAACATACATGCATACATGCACACACATACATATTTAAAAACTGTTAGTTTACTTCTTAATTACAAAGCAGTATGATATATAAGTTCTTTGGAAGCAGAAGAATAGTAAGGGAAAGAATGTGTTGAGTAATTTCTTATCTGTTACTTTATCCTTTTAATTCCCTTTCCTAGTAATTTTGCTATGTTGTAATGTTTCAGATAAGATGCAGTAATAATAGTTGATTCCGCATATCAACTGAACTCAGATTGTATTAATTCCCATTGTTCATTTGTAACACATTCTTTCCCTAATTTATGTTTTAATCTTGTTAAATGAATATATTTTTGGGCTTATGCTAGTTTTGACAATGATAAAGATTTCATTTGATTTGATATACTCTGTTAAGCTGCAGAAAAATACAGATTACATATTATATGATATGTGAACCCAATCATTGTGGCACAAACATAGTGTATGGTTTAGCGAATGTGTAAATGACCCCACAGCACAGCAGTGTCTTCAATTAATGATGAGTACAATGGGTCAATCTACTTCAAAGCATAATTTTCTAGAATTTTAGAACTAGCCAGGACTGGAGAAAAATAATGAGGCTGAAATTAAACACTTATTGTTAGAGTGCTAGGATGTATTCATTACTCACTGTTATTGACTATGTTCAGTTATACTTCCATTTATTGAATAATGCTTGTGAAAGGAGCAATACATAAAGAAAATATATGCCTGGATTTAGGTGTTGGATATGTTCACAGTGAAATTACTGACATATATGTAATATAAGAAATTTAGTAGTTGATTTGTATCTTTGTAGGCTTTTTATTCCAGTGGGCTTCGTAAGCACTTAGGCAGAATTCCTAAATGCACTTTCTTAGAAATTAATATCATTTACACAAATGGGATTTTAATGTAAATGGATTTAGGACTGGGTACTTAGAAAGCAATGGTGCCAGTAAAATTACTGTCATTTTGTATTACTGGAATATTTCTAATATATTTATCCAGAGCAGAATCAATGCTTCTGGTGGGGGAAATGCCTTTACAGCATCTACCCATTTTCCCATCTGCTGTGGAGTTTCAGGGACCCTAGAGAAGATATGGGAAGTCTAGGGACCCTGGATAGGAGGGAGGAGTGGGTGTCACCATACATGTTAACTGCACAAAGTCATGCATAGGAAATAGGCAGCCATATAAATGTATTAAATAAGCAAATAAACAAAGAAGACATGTTGATTCCTTGGGTTAAATCATCATAATTACCTGGGAGTTCCGGTGACCTTCAAAAACATTTTGGTCTGAAGATTTTGATTTTTGTTTATTTTTTGTATAATTTTATGAGAACAGAATGTAAGCAAATGATTTTGTATACAGTATTCTATTTTTGCAAATGAAAAGTCAGAGACTGAAGTGCTATTAAGTTGTGCAGCCTGATTTATATGTTAAAATGTTTATATGCCCTCCCAGGGGCATCTCTGGGGAAGTGTAAAAAAAAAAAAAAAAGNGCCGGTTCTCCGAACTACTCAAAATTTTCGCTACCGGTTCTCCAGAACTGGTCAGAACCTGCTGAATACCACCTCTGGATTGAACCCTTTGTACATGGGTTTGTTCTGACACAAATAGAAGTGGGATGGAGCGTGGATTGCATTGCCGTAACCTTTATCTGAACATTTTGACACATCTTCCCCAGATGGATGCTCTGAATCCCATCTTTTCAGTTCGTTTTTAGGCCCCAGGATTTAAAAGTTTAAAAACAATAAAATCAGACAGAAATTTCATATCTGATAGCAACAACAAAAGTAACAGTGAAAGAAAATAATTATTGAAGTTAAAACCAGTCTAAAAACAAAGAGGACATGAATATGTTTGTTATATTTGTCCTAAAGGTGGGTACATTGGAGACAGTGATCAGACTCTGTCGATACACATCTTTTAGCTTTTTGAGCTTAAAGTTAGATGATTTATCTAGATCTAGAAATAAGATTTAGAAAGCTATTCTTTAGAAAATGGACAACTTCAGTTGGTATCTTATGCATTCATTATAACATTTTTAAAGCATATGCAAGAAACGTGACAGACATATTTCAGAAAATATCCAGTCTAATTGTAATTAATAGTGCATTTTAATTGTTTTTAATATTACTTTTTAAATTAAAGAGTGTTTTATTCCAGCTATAAACTTATTTCATATATCATATTGTGCCTCAAGTTAAGAGCTCATAGCATTCAATATCTGAAACTATATTTAAGGCTAGCTAACCTGAACCAATCCTGAATTAGGAGCACTTTATCTGTTTATTCTCATAAACAAAAGACTTGATTAGAGATTGATTTAATGACTTTGATACAAATTTAATAGTTGAATACAATTTTACTGATTGCGTGATTAAGGTCTTCAAATGTGGATACATCTTGGGATGCCCTTGATTATAATCCTATACTTTATTATAATTTTATAAAAATATGATTACTTTTATGAGACTGAACAGATAGCTCCAATTAGTTTTGTAAGACAGTAACAATTCTATTTAACATACATTAATTTCTTAGGTGCACTTGATTAGGAGCAGAATATAGGTAATAGTCTTCTATTAAATAAGATCCCTGTACATCCAGTTCATAATTATTTCTATTGATAGTCTGGGGTGGGGGCGATGGGTTTGAGAAAGGAGTTTTTAGACATGCGATACTACTATCAGGTGCTGCCAGTCTCTTACAATGCTTCCCTTCAGACAACGTATTGCTGTTTTATATTCAGAAAAAAAGTTTGGTAAAATGAAAAATCAACATTTCTGTAAATTATTTTCTGCCTGTTTTGTGATTTGTGAGCAATTTCTGCCATCTCAACACTGTGGCTCCATGGTTTGATATGTTTGATTAAACTGGCATAAATAGCAGTTGGAATCCTTATTAGCAGCGTGAAGTTAACATTATTGGCAGCCTATACTAACTTTTGGTGGGCTTTCCAGTCATTACCTATAAGATATCTATAATGGTTTTATAATAAAGTAGTTCCAAAGTGGAGCAGGCCCAAAGATGAGTGCAGGGCTGTCAAACTCCAGGCCCATGGGCCAGATGCATCCCATGCTGGCCACGTCCACGCCTGGTTTAGCGATAGGGAAAAAAAGTCCTGATACGTCATGTGATTCTGCTGTGACTTGAGTTTCACACCCCTGCACTAATGGAACAAACATGGAAAAAACAGCATTTATTGCCTTTTTTGTTTCTCTTTATAAATACTTTACTTAGGATGAGAAGAAATTCTACTCCAGTTTATTTTATCGATTATTAGACTTTCCAACGCAACCCTAAATGGCTTACAATAATAAGTTTACAGTTTAGCTAGTTATGGCTGCCAGATTCTGTCTATGGTAGTTTATTGAGGAAAGTCAGGTGTGCTGTTGCCTCTTTGTCTTTTGGTCACAATTTTTCATTCTTTTGAAGAATGAAAAATTGTGATGAAAAGATGACTCTGGGTGTCTTTTGATCACAATACCTCCCAGAGTCATTTTTCTGTGTGCTGGGTGGCTGTACACAGTATATATGATAAATAAATGATAATATGTTACATATATCTTTTACTAAGCATCAACCAACCTTTATGGTAGGTAAAGGGTTTGTATTTTAGATCAGGGGTCTCCAACCTTGGAAACTTTAAGCCCGGCGGACTTCAACTTTGCTTTGTGGCCTTCAACTTTGCTTTGCTGGCTGGATAATTCTGGGAGTTGAAGTCCGCCAGGCCTTAAAGTTGCCAAGGTTGGAGACCCCTGCTTTAGATACACCCCTACATACACGTGTTGAAGGATCAGTGGCATCTTGTGGTTTTTTTAGATTAAAGCCTTCAAGGACTACTGTCAGTCGCTGTCAATACTAATAGGTGAAAGGGATAACGGTCTTTCAGCACATAATTCATCACACACATTGATTTAACGGTTACTGCTTTGGCCTGTTTGATTCACGTGGAATTAATGTAGACCAGGGGAGTGAACAGGGGAAGTGGAACATACTTGAACAGCAGCGAGTCACGCAGGGAAGTATATGATACGAACTGCATTATTTGCCCTGTAAACCAATCTTTGTTCTGTTTACAGGTCTGCTGGATCAGGCTTTTCCCTGGGATTTTTTGTTTTTGTTTTCTTGGCCTTCCGCAAGATGATGATGGCGGAGGGAGCAGAAGTGACAGAAGGGATTACTTTCCATCATGTAATTTGTGAAATACAAGACTGCCCCTTGTTCAACCCAAACCATTTCTAGCCCTTCTGGGGGGGGGGGGGGNGGGGGGGGGAGAATGGGTGAGTTTAAGAGCTTCAGCTGATTGACAGGATTTATCAGTCAGACCAGGAGGAACTCCGTTTGAAGAACCATACTGCAAAGAAGCAGGTCGAGGCCTTTTACGCCACAAAGGCTGGTTTGTAGATTTAATTCTACATATATACGACGAGTCCAAAATCTTTTAATTGGGGTGGGGTGGGGTGGAATCCATGCCCTGCTCGCATGGATTTTCAGGGGAAATAATGTCAGAGAAATACTGCCCAAGCAGGGTGAAGGTACGAATTGTATTGGCGGCGGCGAGCGGCCCGTTGCTTCCTCAGGTCTCAGAAGGGGGAGATGGAACAAAAGCACGTGTCATGTTTTTGTTTTGGCGAGGTAAGGCAAAGCAGCCACTTTTACTTCTCGGCAGATGCCGAGGCTCCCAGCACAGAGGGGCCTCCTTTCTCCATCCCCCTCTAACATAGCGGGCAGAGACGTCTCTTCCCCACCCCTTCCTGGAGTCGAGTTTCACACAGGCGCGCGGCTGCTCTCTCTCTCTCCCTTCACACGCTCAGTCACTCTCCTCATCCTCGGTCCGTCTCCGGCGTGTTTTGTGTGTGTGTTGTTTTTTTTCTTGTGTGTGTGTGTGTGTGTGTGTGTGTCGCGCACGCGCACGCAGACACCCACCAATAACACGCGCAGGGAAGTAGGAGGAGAGAACGCAAAACGTTAAAAAAAAAAAAGAAAAAGGAGGGAGCGCGGGGTGGGTGGAAGAGAAATCTCAGTTGCACTTCTGGCCCTTTTAAAAAGTTTGTGTAAATTGGAATGAGGTCAGATTTGGAGCTTCTCATTGCACACGGCGATTGGGTTCCAAGCCAATCGGAACCGAAGGGGCGGGGTTTTGGCACGACGGAGCGTTGGAAACAGCCTACGATTGGCTCAGAAAAGAGCTGAGGAAGGATAAAGCCGCACGAGGCGGAATTGAGCGCCGCTCTGAGCTGCAGCAAGAGAAAGCGTGTGTAGTCGGGCGGGGGGGGGGGGAAGAAGAAAAAAAAAAAANAAAGAAGAAAAAAAAAAAAAGAGAGGCCAAGTCCGTAGTCCCGGTTTGTACATGTCTCTTTCCTTTTCGGGGGGCTGTGCATCTACAGGCGAGCAAAACGGGACTCTCTACATCTCCTGCACCAGTCACTCTTTTTCCTATTGGGAAGGCGCCCGCTTATTCATGCGACTCGGGTGCACGAGCGGGGCTTTTTACCCCCAGCGAACTCCCTGGCAGCCGCTGAATAACCATAGAAAAAACTCTTGATCCCTCCAATTGCGAGTTCTTGGACGAAGATTTTTTTTTTTTCCTTAATTATATATTACTCCGGTTTCGGGCTCTCGGCGACGCTGGCGCATTTTTCGGTTTTTTTCAGCAGGCGTTTTTGGCCGTGGTGTATGCTAAGATTTTTTTTTATTTTATTTTTTTTAAGTAAGCGGGGCGTGCTGCTTCTGCCGAACACCCGAGTACAGTATAAGGAGAAGGTGAAAGACGGGGGGGGGGGGGGGTTTAGATAAAGAAAAAAGCCACCCACTTGTGAACGCCAAAGTGGGGGAAGAGGCGAGAGAGAGAAAAGTAGGATTGGCAGCTGTTTTGGGGTTTGTTTGTTTTTTCCTTTTTTTTAAAAAAAAGCAAGGCACTCTTTTTCACTTGGAGAGCCCGGGAGTCTGCTCTAAACCTCGCAGTGCAAAGTTGGCGGCGAGAGGCGCGCGCAAGTGCTGGAGAGGCAAACGCGGTGTTGGAGCTACTACAACTACTTCCCGGAGGGAGTCGTGCCTTAAGTAACGGGGGGGGGAAACCAAGCGCTGGCCAAGCGGGGGTTTGGAGAGCTCCGAACTGAGCGGCAAAGTTGAGGGTCTTGTTTCCAGCGGGTGGCCAAGCTGAGCCCCGCCGACTTCCCCGCAGCTGCTGCGGCGCGCGCCGAGCCCCCAAAATGGTGCAGCAGACGAACAACGCGGAGAACACGGAAGCCCTCCTGGCCGGCGAGAGCTCGGACTCCGGGGCCAGCATCGAGCTGGGCATCGCCTCTTCTCCCACTCCGGGTTCGACTGCTTCGACCGGGGGCAAAGCGGACGATCCGAGCTGGTGCAAGACGCCCAGCGGGCACATCAAGCGGCCCATGAACGCCTTCATGGTGTGGTCTCAGATCGAGCGGAGGAAGATCATGGAGCAGTCCCCGGACATGCACAACGCGGAGATCTCCAAGCGCCTGGGCAAGCGGTGGAAGCTGCTCAAGGACAGCGACAAGATCCCTTTCATCCGGGAGGCGGAGCGGCTGCGCCTCAAGCACATGGCGGACTATCCCGACTACAAGTACCGGCCCAGGAAGAAGGTGAAGTCGGGCACGAACTCTGGGAAGCCGGGTGAGAAGAGCGGGGGTGGAGGGAGTGGCGGCGGCGGCGGCAATCAGGGAGCAGCCGCCTCCGCTGCTGCTTCCAACTCTTCCAAGCTTGCCCAGAAAAAGGGCAGTGCCGCCAAACTCTCTCCCAGCGGCGCCGGCAAGCCGCATCCCAAACTCAGCCCGAGCGGAGGCGGCGGCCCAAAAGCTCCGTCCTCTTTTGCATCGGAACAGCCGGCTGCCCTCCTGCCTCCGGAGCACCATTCTCTCTACAAATCCCGCGCCGCCTCGCCGGGCTCCTCCTCGCCCTCCAGCAGCCACAGCCACAACAACAGNCCCGCGCCGCCTCGCCGGGCTCCTCCTCGCCCTCCAGCAGCAGCAGCCACAACAACAGCAGCCGGCACCTCCCCGAGAAGAAGGCCAAGCGGCTCTACCTCTTCTCCCACTCGTCGCCCGGCGGCGCCGTTCCGGCCAGCCCGACCCTCAGCACTTCTACAGAAGCCAGCGACCCGTTGAGCCTCTACGACGAAGTAGCGGCCGTGGGCGGCCGGCAGGACGGAGGCGAGCCCTCCGCTTCCCCCGTGGGCGACTGTTCCCCTTCGGACCACCGAAACTACACCAGCCTGCGGGCGCCGTCGCCGACACCTTCGACCTCGCACTCTTCGTCGGCTTCCTCCTCCGCCTCCTGCGCTTCCTCCTCCTCGGACGACGAGTTCGAAGACGACCTGTTGGACCTCAACCCCAGCCCGGGCTTCGACAGCATGGCGCTGGGCAGCCTGAGCTCCTCGGTCCTCGACAGGGATCTGGATTTTAACTTGGAGCCTGGCTCCGGCTCTCACTTTGAGTTCCCGGACTATTGTACCCCGGAGGTAAGTGAGATGATTTCGGGAGACTGGCTCGAATCCAGCATTTCCAACTTGGTATTTACGTACTGAGTTGAGGGGGGGAAAAACCGAAGGATTTTAAGAGGAAGAGAGCAAGCGGCGCGCGTGGGGGAAGGGAAGAGACGCGGACATGGCGCTCGACCCCCTCAGGCGCGCGCTCGCCAAAACTGGAGGGCGAGCAAATTCCCCCGCGGTTGAGGATGGGCCCCAATTCCCCCCCTCACCGTTACTGACACTGACTTGAGTGGGGGTGGGGAGGGGTGCGCGCGTGGGTTGTTGTTGTTGTTGTTTTTTCCTTTTAATGTGTGCTAACCCGGCAAAAGGGATCAACGCGTTCTTCACCGAGAAAAGCGACCGCAGAAATAACACGGGACACGAAAATCGATCTCCCTCCCCCCCCCCCCCCC
>BHFT01043976.1:19292-37170 GCA_004320025.1 Laticauda laticaudata
TCCTTTTTTTTTTTTTGCAGCCGAAGGAAGGAGAGAAAACACGTTTCAGACTCTGGTGAGAAATCTAGTGGCTTAAACAGGAATGGCAACTTTTACAAGCAGGAGAGGGAGGGGGGGGGTGGAAGGAAATCTCGCCCCTCTTTGCCGGTTCAGACTTTGGGAAGGAGGGAGGAGATTCTGCGATGTGTGTATTAAGGATGGGTCCTTTGGGGGTTAGGAGCTTGAATGCTCCGGCTCTGAAACAAATCTTGCAGAGCTGCAGCCAATTTGCGTTTTGTTTTTTGTTTTTTTTTTGGGGGGGGGGAGAAGGTTCCCTTTTTATACATCAAAAAAAGGGATGGGGGAAGAGGATGGCCCTGGGAACTGGACCGAGCCCTAAATGGGAATGAAAAGGCAAGACAAGCATTTGTCCACCGAACTGGAAATTCGGCTGAAAACATAATAACAAAACCGAAAAGGATTTTTTGCACCTATGTGGGAGAAGGTGGTGATTTTCTTTGCCACACATTACTTTATATTCACAGAAATCATATGTGGAATTTCAACAACACTGTAACTTTTTTTTAAAATGGAAACATTCTGTAGAACATACCAACTGTAATAATGTGGTACAGGGGAAACTGAGGGCGATTGCTCTTTCTTGCAAAAATGTGTTTTTCTTACTCAGAATCGTGATGGTGTTGGATTATTTCTCTGGTGGGTTTTAATATAGCATGTTATCCTATCTTTTGGAAGGTTTTTTTTTGTAAGACTGTTGAACAGTTTAAAAAGAATAGTGTTAGAATAATATAAAAAGCAGATAGATGGCGCTATGTTTGATTCCTTCAAAAATTATCACCAGCTTTTTTTCACTCTTAACTCTTTCAAGGATTCAAACGCAACTCAAATCTGTGCTGGATTTCAAAAAAGAACACAGGACCAAATTTTTCCTCTGTGTGTGTGTATGTGTGTGTGTGTGTGTGTTCCTCTGTAGCTGTAAATGAAGACTTTTTTCACACCAGGATTCATTCTTGAAATGTTTTTTTTTCTTTCTAAATGGAATTGGATGCCATTTTATAAGTGAAGTATTTATACTGGCCAAATGTTTTTACTTGTATTCCTTTGTCCTTTTTTTGATAGTTCTGTTTGTTACCCACACCATTTTTATGTCACCTTCACTGAAGGGCTAGAGTTTTAACTTTTAATTTTTATATTTAAATGTAGACTTTTGACACTTTTAAAAACAGAAGAGAAGATGAAAACGTTTGATTATTTTCTCAGTGTATTTTTGTAAAAAATATATAAGGGGTGTAAATTGCTGTTTTGGATTTCCTGATTATATATAGGGCTGCTGGTTAATCTCTCTCACACAAAATCAGTCCCTACTTTCATCATGTTTACACTCCAATCTGCAGGCTTCTTAAAGAGACAGTATCTCTTCTATCTACCATTCAACTCTACTTGTGAGTTGACAGAGGGATTGAACTCTAATTCACTGTAGGGCTAATTTCTAACAAATCTTCCCTCAAAATAAATGTTACATTGTACAGAGAAAACAATATTTTTCAGGAAAAAGGGATCCTGTAGCTTTAACTTCAAAACCACATCTTTTGCACTTTTTGTAAGCAAAAACAAAGTAAATAAAAACCATGCCATTTAAATCACTGGACCTATCTAAATGCCGATTTGAGTTCGCAACACTATGTACTGCATTTTTCATTCTTGTATTTGACTATTTAATCCTTATACTTGTCGCTAAGTATAATTGTTTTAGTCTCTTATGGCATGATGATAGCATATGTATTCTGGTTTATAGCTGTTGTGTTTAAGATGAGAAAAAGTGAAAACATCTTTGTACATTTAAGTCTGTATAATAATAATAAGCAAAAAAGATTGTGTGTTTATGTATGTTAATATAACATGACAGGCATGAGGACATCTGCCTAATGAAGAGGTTCCGTTAAGGGTTTTTTAATCTTTGGTTTCCTTTTTAGTTTTTTGGTCATCCATCCTGTGCAATATGCTGTGTGGAATATCTTTGTCTAAGGATCTGCCCATAATAACAATGTTGGATGGGGAGGGGAGGGGAGGGGAAAGCTGGCTAATAAAAGCCAAGTTCACTGCCTGTCAGATTGTCAATATTCTTTCTGTAAATAACCTTTTCCCCAAAGGAAATAAAATCAGCTGGAACTGAACCCTAAAACCCTGCTCCTATTGTCATTATTTTAGAGTTTCTGGCTGTGTATTTTTGCCCTGTCAAATAACAGCTCTGCATATAGGAGACCCATCACTGCAAAATGCCTTCAATACAGAAATGTGTCTCTCCTCCCCTTCCCGCCAGCTGAAGCTTCATCTCTTTGTGCATCCTTGGATGTGTTCTATGCTTGCGTGCTTTCTAGGAATAGGCATGCATGTATTAAGAAAATGTTAATAGCATTTTCAGGGAAAGGCCAAAAGATGGGAGATGGACTGTGCTCAGAGAAGGCCATTAGAGAGGAAATGCAGCTATAAGGAATGTGCTTTAAAAGGTGCTGCTAACCATTTTCTCCTATCAATGTGACCTTGCAAGTGTGAAATTCCTGTCTTAACATCCCTTTAATTTTGATTAGGGTACTTCTAGGGTTTTCAAATGGATTGGATAGCTGATGAATTACATCAAGCTTATCTTCCATTCTTTGAGAAAAAAATATATAATTTAAATGTTCTTAGCTTGATTCATTGCCAAAATAACAAACTTATTTCCCTTTTCTGATATCCCGTAACCAATTGCAGAAGACCCTATAACAAAAACTGGGCAGAGAACTGGGAACAGAAATGCACACTGGACAGTATTTTTCTTGGTGCCAGTCTCTCTGCAAGGTGTCATCTGGCCCTTTTGTCTTTTATATAGCCCCTTTTCAAGCAGATGTGAAATGGGTCAGTTAAGTATTGTGGCAGCTTTGATGAAGCTTAGAATATGCACTGCAGACCGACTGGGGGTGGGGGTGGGGAAACAACTTCTTACATAGCCACAAAATCAGTCATCGAATTGAATTCTACTGTAAATATATATGCACTGAATATACAGCTGAAAAAAATAGTTTTCTATTTCCCTCATCAATTATACTTAATACTTAAAACGTTAAACAAATCCTTAATTGGAAATAAGATATGTATTTTTTTTTAAAGTACAATGTTCCTTTTTCAAATGAATCCAGTAAATGTGAGCACATTTAATGGGCCGCTAAGTACTGGTAGGTTATCGAGAATGTCACAAAAACATCAATAATGGCTCTATTCTAGTAGGCAATGTTTCGATGATGAACTAGTGCAATAATGGATGGACACTGTCTTCATGGATTCCTAGAGAACAATAGATGGACTGTGTTGCATGATAATTTACCTACTGTTTGCTTGACCATGGTTTATACAATCCATGTTTGAAGGACCCAGTGAACCATTAACTACATGGGTTAGGTTAGGTTTTTACAAGCTACCGGGGTTAAATATGGTTTGGTGGTTTTTTATGAACTGTTAAAACATAACCATTCGGTACATTTGGTTTTTAACTTAAGGAGCAGCATACTTCACATAAGACAGGCCAATGTTTACAATACTGCATATGTTTTCATTTACAAAGATTGTCAAACTGCACGATTAACAAGTGAAAAAAATGGAAAAATGTTTCAAAATATAGTTGAATTCTTTGTAGCTTATTTAATAAACTGCCTTCCCTAGGGATTTTTATGCATGAACGAACATTTAAATAGGCAGTCTCTATTCTGTTTGTACTACACATTTTTCCAAGATTAACCATGTTTTGGAATCAAGCTAGCATTCTAGGTTTACATACCACATTGATCTAGCCATATGGGCTGGACTAAAATATGGCCATGTAAACTAGTTTGTGGTGTGGTATACTGCAAAAAATCTTACATAGTATAAGTCAGATACATTAAAGTAGTCTGCTAGCTTGGTGAGCACTGAGCAATCTTTTGGATTATCAGTATGGAATGCATAGTAGTTGTTAGAAAGCTTTAAGCTTTCTAAATTTGCAGATAACTGAGCAGGAATTAACTGCTGGTATTATAAATTAAGTGAATATATTGCTTATATTTCTAGGCGCTGGGATTGGTTGCAAGTTACAAGTCTCTGGATTCTTGAACCTCAATATATGTAATTTCAAGATATAGATTCAGAACAGGTTTTATTAAAATGGGGTACAAATGTTTAATATACTGGTTTATCCACATGTTCAACCACAGACTAGTTCACTGATACCGTGCAGCGTTTAACATGCCAAGAGATCCTTTTTCAAATTCATGCTTAGCCATAGGAACCCACAAATGACTTAGTCCAACATACAACACAGAATTTGTGAGGGTAAGATGCTGGGACAACCTTGTGTAAGATGCTTTGTTCTTGAGAAAAAAAATGAGAAAAATCTAAATTTAGTACTTTTTTAATCCATATATTTTATACTTCATACTTTAGGGTTCAATCTGCCATTAAATTGAGAAAACTACACTGAAACAACTATGGTTAACTATGAATTGGTACTTTTTGGAAAGAAAGCCAAAGAGATCATCTCATCCTCTAATATTTACTCAGTTTCAGTACTGAAACTGGACTAAAATAGGAGCCATTTGCTACTTGAAATTTACACAAAGTGCTTTCTTTTCTCCCCTGAAACCATTCCCTCTGCATTTGTGATTGAATCTGCCTTCTGTCCCAGAATCTGAGTAATCAATTATCATATCAAGGATGAAGAGAATATTCTAAGTTTACCACACATATACCCAGACTTTAATATTCCTCTCTAGGATATGGTAAACTGTCAGGATTGCAAACAGATTTCTTCCACATTTCTCTCTCCCAATTATTCTGAATGACTGTGAACCACAGATTTAATTGGTGGTCACACAAGTTGATAAAATTCTTGTATTTTTAGCCCTTTGTGGATAGGGTGCACAAAGCATATCAGCCACAAAATAGCCCAAGTATATTTTACCCTAGCATATTGTGCAAAGTCTGTCCTTATGAGTTTAATATGAATAAGCTCCTGCTTATTGTGTCATCTACTGTAATAAGGCTTAAACCACATTAGGGATGATACTGTAATTGACTGTTGACAATGATTGTGACTTAATTTTGTCAGGATGGGAGGTGGAGGTGCCTTTAACTGTTCCTCCCATGCCATTTTTCAAATTGCACTGTAGTTTCTTCCTTCAGTGCTACTTCCTAATGCATGAATAAAAGCTTTGCATTGTGTTTTCAATCAAGCAATTGTGTTTGTATATACGAACCTATAAAAAGGATGGTGAACAGAGTGATAACGTTAAACATACTCTTCACTCCCCCAGTGAAATACACATATGCCACGTGTTGTAACTATTGGATGGAAGAATGTGTGAATATTTCCTCACATAGGAAAGACAATATGAAATATCAGGCAACAGATATTGTCTACAACATGTCTACAAGTCATTGTATGAGATTCTTGCCCTGGATGTCACAATCACCAATTTTATTTATTACCAAAGAGCCAGCATAACAAATCTCATATTTCAATTTACTTAATCCATAGTCCTCTAGTACTTCAGAAGGATTAAAAACTCATGGGTTCCATTTATTTAGATCTTTATCCCATTTTTATTGAGGTGCTTGAAATGGTTTTCCATCTTATTTATTCCACCTCAACAATACCCTAGAGAATTGGGCTTAAAAAAGGATTGGTCTAAAACCACTCATTGAGTTATGGTGTCTAGATATGACTCTCTTTGGTACTAACCCAATAACCTTAACCTAGTGTTTTCCAAACTCTGCTATGATGCCCCAGAGCCCTGCACTAGTTCTGTATATTACATAGTAAAATATACTGCTGGGTTCCTATGAATTTGAGAAATGTGGCTTACGAGTGACTGGTCCGACTTTGTGCTTAAGGCAGGACTAGAACTCACGATCTCCCAGTTTATGGCCTTGTGCCTTAAGTACAGCACCAAACTCACTCTTCTAAGTTACAGTTTGTGCACCCAAAATATGTTCTTAAAATAAGGGAAAAACAAAGGATGGATATTTTCCACCTGAAAACTGATATTTACATTGTCAAAATATTATGTAAAACTCACACATCAACCCAGCACAATGAGGATTTTTATTTTTTGTATCAGACTTGCAGTTTATCGAGATGGCAGAATACTCACAACCTTCTTCAGAGAAATAATATAGTAATTGAGGAATTGTTAAATTCTAAATACAACATGAGTAAATAACTTATGCATAGACTAGGAAAATGCAAGATGGTTCTGTCAGATATCAGAAGAACATCATTCAAGTAAGCAGTCAGACCAAACATGAGAGAAAAGATTGATAATGTATATTATCATTGCTTAGCTAAAACCATGATATATTTGAATCACGATTTTCTGAAAAAAATACAAAGGCTGATTTCAGGTAATATCCCAAACCAAATAAACAATGTTACGGGATTTGCATATTGTACGAACCCCAAAAGTATTATTGGTGATATTGCCAAAAACTGGGTGATATGAGAAGAAAAACCAATAGCATTCCACTGGATGTTGCTATAAATGGATGTGTATATTTGCCTTAATAGACAAATTAATTCATAGATTTTATCAACAAAGGAACTAATTAAAAAATAATTCTATCTGACAAGCTGAATTGTTTTAGAAAGATTGGCTTTCCTGCACTAAGGATAAATAATTGTGTATTATTTAATATAGGATTCTTCCAGCTGGACCAATTTTATTTAAGTTTTTATTTAATATCATTTATACACTGTCCCAATCCCGAATGACTGTATACAGCTACAACAAATGTTTTATGTGTGTGGGGTGGGGGGATCAGAAATCTCAAAAAAAAAAAAATGACCAAAACAACTTAGATATCTGAAATTACTAAGATGAAGGCCACAGCCAAATCAACTAGCTAGTTAGAACCCAAAGGTTCTTGGGAGTGCACATGTACCTCCAGAGCAAGGATGTTCTAGAGAATGCCATCTGTAATTGAACAGCCTATCAAAATGGCCCTCTTTCAAAGAAGATGGCACTAACCTTTCCCTCAAAGAAGCATTGACTCTTTCCTGCATCCAACCTTCTCTACCTGCCTAGCCACAGAACAGAGCTTGAAAGAGCAGGGGTTGAGCCCATAGGTTGCAGAATTCAAACTGTGGGGAATCCTATCCACTTCATCAGGTTCCACAGTCTCTGAAAAAAATCCCAGATTACAACAACAGACACCAACTCACTTCCTTCTCCAGATTTATCCAATTGGCAGCCAACCATGAGAAGGTACCAGCAAATTTATCTGTCAGGAAAACTGAAAATAGATCCAGTATGGCAGTATTTTGTCCCATCCACCTTTCAGTAACATGGACCAGATAGCAAGGCAGCTCTGCAGAATCAATTAGCACAGAAAATTACCAATAATTAGCTAATTTTATGGCCACTGTTTTATTTAAACAAGTTTTAATCAAAATGATTCTCAATTAAGATACCTTTAGACATTTATCTAATAAAATAAAAGAGATGCTGGCTGCCTTAAACAGAGTGCTAAATTGTTAGGAAATTTTTCCAGTGCTCTTTGGAAGCCTACCGGATCGATCCACTGTGTGCACTAACTCCTTGTTGCCAAGACCCAGGGCAGTTCAAAAAAGTAGTCAAAAGATAAATATTTATGTCCTCCATTTTCAGACCATGTCTCAATTGCTCTGAAACAAAGATGAGATCCAGGATTTGCTCTCCTGTAAATGGGCATAGGTGACATGGCATCTGTGTATGTTAATGTATCCGCAGAAATTTCCTTGGCACCCTCCAGGTATTTTTTTTCCATTTTAAAAATAGAATTCTGGAATTCTACAAATCAAAATAACTGTTTCTGCCATCACTTTTCTTTCCAGGAATGTTTCTGGCCCCATGGGGCTGCATAAGCTTTCTTGTGAAGAAAAATGGTAAATGGTAAATTTATACATTGATTACAACATCTTTCTCCAAACTTGAGTGCATGTTATTTACATGCAATTGTTTATAGATCTAAAATATGAAAACAGTGAATGCAGACAGTGCAGGAACTACACATCCTTCCAGACTTTTTTTTTAGTATAAAATTAGGTCAAATGATACTGGACTTATTGGGCCTGCAGTTCACCAGGTGAAGGCAATTCTTTACATAAACAGTCTGTCTGACCCTTCTAATCTCTCAGACTATTGCAGCTGTTGTTCTGTCTACTTTCAACAACTGTAGATTTGTCTAAGCAGCTGTCTGAGCATTTGAAAATAAAGATAATTCACCCTCACAAAGCAGGGCAAGGCTATTAAAAGCCTCTTAAATGCTTCCAAATAGCTATTTCAACTTGAGAAACATTTAAAAAATAAGTTATAAATAACTTGAAGTCAAAGCATGATCTGGAGCACTTAGATAAATGACTTGCTCCAAACTGCTTGAAAGCTGGTCAGATTCACAAAACAGAAGAGATCACTGTGAATGATTAGCTAACAGTGCATCCATGTAGCACGGATCCACAGAACAACATTGCTTATATCGTAATAATTTGTGTGGAATAGTTGAAGGAATCCCCCCACCCCCTGACTTCATCACAATGGTAATTTGTGCAAAGACAAAAGAAACATCTGATAAGCCTGAAATGTTAGAATATCCTCAACCTCTCAAGACAGGTCTAGAAAAAAATATGAGTGAAACATTTGAAGAGAAAATACATTCCCAGCTGTTAAGCATGGAGTTAAGCTGTATTTTGTTTTAGGTTGTGAAGTAGCCAATAGCACAGGGAATAACATTTTCTTGAAGCAAATGCCCCATAGTCGATCAAGAAACTGAAAAACAATAAAACTCATACTTCCAAGTCAATCATGGAGTATCTACAGAAAGAAGAGTGTCCAGATTTAGCTATTATTGAAAATGTGTGAGCTCTCAAACATGCAGTGCATGCTAGGAGACCTAAGAAGATTCCTGAGTTGGAAGACGTCTGCCAAGGATGAAGAAATCCCCAAAAGCAAGAACAGGAAGATTTCTAGCTGGCTTCAGAAAATGTTTGGGAGCTATTATGTCTGCCAAGGGAGGTGTAAAAAGGTATTTGTACTGACTGTGTCTTTTTCCAAGCATGTATGATTGCTTCAGAAATGGTCTTGGCTACCATCTTGCATGTGTGTGCACAGTTATTGCTTCAATGATTCCAAAAGTAATTTTTATGTGCTCCTGTACATTTCCAGCACTTCTTTCAAGGAACTGTATATCCCTAATGTGTGAAATTGCTGACAAAATAATTCAACTACTCTATGCAATTTATGTTGTATGTTTAGTATGTTACAATAATCAAATCATTTAATCCTCTATCTCGATCAGAATGGTTATTCACTGTTGTTGTAATTGTTAAGTCTGTCTTATCACAAACATGGAATACATTGTACCACATTTCTATCTAGAAAACTTTTTGTTTTCAACTGATTTATAGAGTTTGCATTACCAAAATATAGATTAATATTAGAACACAAAACAAACATGAATTTTTCTATCAAAATAACAAAGGAGTTGATGCAAAAAAAATAACGATACTTTTAAAAGACAACCCTTTATGTATCAAGAATTCCTAGCCTTTTGGGGCTGCTGAGAAATACCACATTTTGCTATTGACCCTTTCTTAGGATTGAGAAAATGTCACTCGCTCAAGGTCACCAAGATCAGCAGTCCTCAATCATTCTGACTTGGGAGGGTGGTGGAGGGGGAAGCTGAGGGGATGGTTCTGCATGAGAGGTAGGCACAAGTTGAGTTGGCTGTTTGTGCAAAAGGAGCTGCATGTGACAGCTGGCCACTTGCGCAGCCTGATTATAAACAGGCCACAGCCCAGTATCAGACTATGGTTCAGGGTTTGGGGACCCCTAACTAGATGGCTTAATGTCGAAGGCAGAACTAGAACTTACAATCTCTTGGTTTCCAACCTGAAGTCTTAACCATTATATCACACTGCCAGTCTTCTAGTAATGTAGCATGTTGTTAACATTCTATATCAATAAAATTAGATTCACACATTTCCGCCAAGTCATGGCTTGTTTATCCAAGATTCACTGAGTAAACTGTATTTGCTTGGTCACACAATATATAAGGTAAACAAATCCCAAACAAATCACATTGTTTGTTATAGATAGACACAATATCAACTCCTGCAACAGTTTAATCTTCTCCAAACATAAATGACCAGAAGTCTGAACTGACCGCAGGTATTTTGAAATCTGGATGATAGCCATTATCCAAGATGTTGACTTGCAGTTTTTCCCATTTCACATGACTGGGATGTACATTTAATATGATACTGAGCTAACATGAATTTGATTATGTCCAAAGCTATTTTTCATGTTACAGGTACCTTTGGCTATATAATCCATGAAAATATATACATTTAAAGCAGAAGAGTGCATGCAGTTTCTTAAACTACTTGGAGATCTTTACTTCATTTGTGACTTTTTGCACATACACCAAACTCTAACAAATTACTATGAATACTGCCTTGCTTAATGCAAAATGGATGGTGGGTTACCTGAATATTATAGCTCATTAGATAATGTAGCAACCATGTTGCTGTAAGATTTGATGAGTCATGGCAAATGTTGATTTTGGAATTAGGTGAAGATCTCACATGAAAGCCTGTCTTTATTAATAAGCTAATAATCACCTACAACCTATAAGTAATATTTTACACTTCAGAAATATATATATTTGTAAAAATATCACAAGGCAAATGATATTAACACTTTAAAATAATTTCATGTGTTATTACCCATTTGTCCCTTGCAACAAAATGCATATGTATGTTAGACTGTAATCTTATAAACTTATTTGTGATAAGATGCTATCAAACTCAATTAAGTGCACTTCTTGAGTAGAAAGTGTAAGATTGTACTGTCAAGTGTGAAGCTAGAACTCATAGGATGTGTACTACAGTACTTGCAGGCTTACAGTATGTAATAGTATTTTCAAGTATATCTTAGATATCTTGGAAAAGAACAGGAACTAAATTAGCTAAATAGTGGGATAGGTATTACTTCAGTTCAGGCATTGCAGATGCAAAAAACTTTCCCCCTCTCTCCTCTTCAGTCCCACATGCTCTTTATCTGCAAGCAACTCAGCATTGAGGGGTGTTAAGTTTCTCGCCTACTTCTTTATAGGTAAAGCAGCAACGTGACACAGTGAGTTTGACACTCATGCTCTATTCAGTTCCTAATTTACCTATAAAGAAGTAGGCAAGAAACTTGCATCAGTTAGGAGGCCTAGAAGCCCTCAAGTTCTTTTGAACTTTCTACAGAAATACTGAAATGGCCCAAATAACTTTGAAGGCACTCATCTCTCCAGCTATTTCTTCCAAGGATTTGTAGCTTGCTCAGGTACTTCTCCAAGAATATGCCAGGGTCATGTAACATATAAATCAGAACTGCCTCTTAACAATTTGTCAAGTAATTAGCCCAATTCTATAAGCACTCTGGGAGGTATACAGCATTTAAAAAGTCAACATAACAACAACAAAGAAAATAATAAACATCCAGAACAGCAAACAAACAGAAGAGCACGCAGATGCATACAAACAGAAGAACAAGCAGAAAAACAAACAAAAAGAAAAAAAAATCAAAGAGGTTCATCATTGACTTTAACCCAAAGGCTGGGGAGAAAGCCAGCTTTCCAGAAACTTCTTAAACACAGGGGGCCCTATGGATTTTTTTCATCTATGAGATCAATAAAGTGGAATGGTGCTATAGACTGGTAAAATGCTCAGACCAGGTCAATTGTAGGAGATGGGAGATACATAAGACACATGCCCAAGCCTCGTTCTGGAAGTAGGAAATGTTGATTGTTTTTGTGCTCTCTGAACGTTGTTGTTTATGTGCAGATTTGTTATTATCCAACTAGGTTACATCATCAGTGGGGCTTGACGCCCATTATAAATAGTAGTTTGCCCTGCCAGTTTTGGTGATAGGACAACTTCCTCCTTGGCGCTTCCATAATTAGAATATTATTTTCTGCCTGATTGTCTAGTGTTAATCTCTACTTATTTGAATACTGGCTGTGGAGATGATATGTTCTAATCTAGTCTCTTTGTCTCAGTTCTTGGAACTGATGGTACCTGGTTGTGTAAGGAAATGTCTGTAAGCAAACAAGCAAGCTTAGAGAGCACCAAGAACTCCATAGTTCAGCCCTGAGCTGCCTATATTCTCTTCTATTGGAGTAGGAAGTACATTGCCTAAACCAGAAATTCTTCTTCCTAATGTACTAGATCGTTATCAGGAATTTTTAAAAATTGCATGACATCCTTGTACAATGATATAAACAATTTACCTGATTTGTGCAAGGATGTCATCATACACATTATGTCACTTTGCCCATCCTTGCACATGTCGAATATTTAGCGCAAATACATGCACATTCATTTTTCCATCTTTCAAATTTATGTAGCTTCCCACATCACAAAGCAAGTGAGTCTGGAAGGCATATAACAAAGTTAAAAAAAATATTTATATTTCACATTTCTTAACCATCAATCTCCCTTGGATAATGCACAAATAATAATATGTCTATGGAGATTCTCAGTCATCAAAGTCATGGTTGTCCCAAAGGTGCATTTTCAAGAGGCAACTGGACTTTCTGGTTTTTCTTTGAAGACGTTTTGCTTCTCATCAAATAAGCTTCTTCAGCTCTGTGGAGCTCTGAGAGCTGAAGAAGCTTCTTGGATGAGAAGCGAAATGTCTTAAAAGAAAAACCAGAAAGTCCAGTTGCCTCTTGAAAAAGCACAAATAATTTGGGCTTTGGGAAACAATAGCAATTAGCATTATTAAAACATTAAAAATTATAAAAATGCAGTTGACAAAAATAAATAATGATTGAAAGGATGTCAGTAATAATGGTGCTACCTCACTAGTTTGCCATTTCCCTGGGGTTCCCAGGTTTGAACATATTGAGGGCCTTCAGAAAGTCAGGAGTGATGGTACCAACCTAACATCAGGCGAAAACATGTTCTACAACTCGGGCACCAGAGCAGGAATGGGATTCTACCAGTTCACACCGATTCGCTAGAACTAGTTGTTAATATTCTGAGCAGTTTGGAGAACCGGTTGTCAGAAGAAATTACTGGCCTAATCCTGTAAGGAAGGCAGGAAGAAAACATTCTGGTGTTGCTTACAGAAACTGCCTCTCCATTAACCCTTATTACATTCTTGGCAGGACTAGACTTCCTGTCTTAGGAACGTCTCTGGAGTTTTTTTTCCCTCCTTTGCTGGTACTTTGCTTGTGTGGAGTGACCATTCAAAGTTACAATGGCACTGAAAAAAGTGACTTATGACCATTTTTCACACTTCAGACTGTTGCAGCATCCCCACAATCACTACAGGCCAGGCGAGGAGACACATGCCTCAATGTGAGTGATATTGAGTTGGCCACACCCAGCCAATAACATGACCACCAAGCCATGCCCACCAACTAAGCCACACCCACAGAACTGGTTGTTAAAAAATTTCAATCCCACCCCTGCACCACAGCCAAGGAAACCCTCTGCCTAGGAGCCACCAAATATAACTTCCTAAATGTTGGAACCTGCAGCATATTTTCTGTACCAGATTTGATAGGATGGGAAGCTGTAATTGGGGAGAGGCAGTCCCCCAAATAAATCGATCCCATGTCATGTAGGGCTTTAAAACTCAAAAACAGCATCTTGGATGGGACCTGGAAATCAAAGGGCAATTGATGCAGTTTGCAGGACGCAGGTGTTCCACCAGGAAAACAGTGGTAGATATGTTGCCTGCACTGCTGCATTTTAGACTTTCTGAAGTTTCCAGATACAAATCAAGAGCAAACACAAATAGGTCATATTGTAGTAGTATAAGCAGGAGGTGACAAAGGCACCAATAACCATGAGTAGAGCCTGCAATCCAGAAATGGGTTCAACAGGTACACAATAGAAAATTGTGCAAAGGCCCTTCTAACCATGAGTGCCACCTGCTCCTTGAACATGAGTTGCGAATCCAGGAAGACCCCCAGATTGTAGCTGTAATCTCATCCAGCATCAAACATGGCACTGTCCCAGAAACAGAGGGTTCCAAAACCCAAAGCCACTCAGTCTCTCCATGGTTCAGTCGAAGCCTATTGTTCCCCATCCAGACTGACTCTCTCTAGACACTGGGGTAAGATGTCCCCAGCATTGCTTAGTTCCCCAGGATCAGAGATTTATAATTTGGTATCACTGGCATATTGATGATACCTCACTCATGGCAATGCATGAGCTCACCCAGCAGTCTCATGTAGATATCAAAAGAGAGAGAAGAAAGCATCAATCACTGCAGCACTCCACATAATAGGGGCTTAGGGTGGGATCTCTCCTCACCAATCACCACCAACTAGAATCGATCTTGGATAAATACCCAACTCCAATCCTCTTAGTTGATCCAGGATACCATGGTTGATATCTCCAAACTGCCAAGAGATCGAGTGAAGTATTTGTATTCTTTTCATTTTTTTTTATTATAAGTCACCCAGAATTACTATTAACAGTGAGATTGGCAACATATAAACGTAATAAATAAATAAAGGCAAGGACGGACACAGAACTCCAACCTGTCAATGTCAGAGATCATCCAAAAGCATGACCAATGCAATTTCTGTCCTACATCCGGATCTGAATCCTGACTGAAAAAGGTCCAGATCTATTGAAGGCCTCTTGAAGATGTGGTACAACCATTTTCTCAATCACCTTCCCAAAAAAGGGAAAGTTGGATACTGGATGGAAATTATGCAGTTTCATGGGGTCCAGTGATGACATCTTGAGGAGGGTGTGGACCAAATACTCCTTAAGAGGTAAAGGAACAACTCAAGAAAGAAAGAATTCACCATCACCAGATCATATGAATAGTATCTCCCTGGCTCGCTTTAACAAGCCAGTAGGGGCATAGATCTAAAGCAGGCCTCTCCAAACCTGGCAACTTTAAGACTTGTGCACTTCAACTTCCAGAATTCCTCAGCCATCCAGGGTAGCTGAAGAATTGTGAAAGTTGAAGTCCACAAGTGTTAAAGAGCTGAAGAAGCTTCTTAGATGAGAAGTGAAATGGTCTTCAAAGAAAGACCAGAAAGTCCAGATGCTTCTTGAAAAAGCACCTTTGGGAGACAAGTCTTAAATTTGCCAAGTTTGAAGATCTCTGATCTAAAGGACTTTGTCCCACTTCATTAGGCCAAACAGGTTCAAACTGTTCCAAGGAAACTAGACAAGGCATCTCCCTGGAACTAAGTAAGACCAGTGTCCAATGGTGAATGAATTCATGCATTTCTGGCATATATTGAACAAATTCTTCTGTGTGGACTAGCAAAGGGTCTTCCAAGCCCTCTTTACTCAAAAAATGTGTCACCAGAAAGAGGGTGGCAGGTCTCTCTGCAGATGCATTAAGGTCAGAGAAGAATGTGGTGCCTGCTGACATACATGTCTTTGAAAAACCTCTTGGAGGTTCCATAATCTACCACTCATCCAATTTTCCTTAAAATGTCTTCCAACAACAGGATTAAATAGGATGCTATCATGCTGTAAAGTGAAACAGGAACCTCCAGAACTGCAACAGAATTAAGTTGCAACAGTGCCTTTGACCCCACATAGTTTCCCATGAATGATAGGCAGCATCCTTAATGGATTAGACCACCTTTCGTTAAACGGTCTTTTGCCACTGGCTCCAGCCACTCATTTGGAAGCAGGAATATATATATATATATATAAAGTTGCCTAATTTTGCTTTGCATCCTTAAGGCCAGTCCCTTGCATCTTCTGCACTGGTACACGGCCCTGCTAAAGAGCAAGAGTTATATAGTAAAGTAGCATAGATTAGGAATTCCCAGCGAAGCTTGTGTTGAAAATCCAGCAGGGACTGAAGTACAAAGGTGATGTCATCCAGATTTCCCCGCTCTCTTCTAGGGGTCCACTAGGGTGGGCGAAGCAAGCAAGTGCAAAGAAAGAGTTTTAGCTTTAGCCTGGTTTCAATATTTTCAACACAGACTCCCTTTGTGATTATTCCACAAAAGTGCATGCAAGCATTTGGCGAACGGCTGCATAGCCTTTATATAATTCTGACTCCCCCTCAGCTCTTGCCCCTTCCCATTTTTAAGCGCACGTAGTTTATTTTCTGGCAGCGTGGTGGTGGTGGAGAAGGGAGACTTTACCTGGGCTATTTTTCAGTGATTACTCGGTGGACTTTACCACCTCCGTTTCAGTGTGTTGTTGTTTCCCTCGAGATGTGAGTACATTTGCCCGAGAAAGTTACACACGGTGATGGGACAAGCGGCAGATGCTTTGAGACTCGCTTCACTGTCTGGAGGGGTGTGTGTGTGTGTGTGTGTGTGTGTGTGTAAAGTGGATACTTGATTCNGGGACAAGCGGCAGATGCTTTGAGACTCGCTTCACTGTCTGGAGGGGTGTGTGTGTGTGTGTGTGTGTGTGTGTAAAGTGGATACTTGATTCCATCCATCGTTTATAAGATCGACAGTCGACCCCCCCTCCTTCCTCCGCGGATTTTCTTTTAGCAGCGGCAGAATCTGGGGGCGCGCTTTTTCCTTGCTCCGCCACAATTTGCGATCCTCTCGGTGGAAACTGGTTGACCTTGGTGAGAAGTTGGGACCTTGGGACTCCCAGCCGCGGACCGGGTGTGTGCTTCGCAGTTTGTGAAGCGATCCGGGGCTGCGACTTGTGTGCTTGTTGCGCGATTCTTGAAAGACGCCAGTGTTTTGTTTTGGGGTTTGTTTGTGTGTTTTTTTTTTTGTTTGTTTGTTTGTTTTGCAAAAGCAGATGCGCCATGCGTCTCCGCTTTGCAACCCCCCTCCTTCACAACCTCTTGTGGTCGGTATTTGGCGGCCGAGTCAAGTGGCTTTTGCTGCTCCTGAGGAGGAGGAGGAGGAGGAGGAGGACAGGTGAAAAGGCCGGCGCTTGGCTGTGCGCTGGATGCTCTCGCTTCCACCCCTCCCTGCTTCTTTCTGCCCTGTGCAACAGGTAGCGGTGTCAGAAGAAAACGACGCGCCGAGTCCCGGCCGCGGGTGACGCTTTTGTTCTCCTCGCCTGGATGCGGTTCCAAAAGTGAAAGGAAAGAGGCTTCACCCAAAACTTGCTTCCCGTCCCCCACCCCTCCCTCTCTCCCTCCTCCAAGCGCGGCGCTTGAGTAACCCTTCCACTCCCCACAGCTCCCATCCCGGTTTCCTGAAAGCCCCAGTTTTCGTCCTTGGGGAACGGTAAGAGGATTCCCAGCGCCCACCCGGCCGGATTGCCCGGGGGTGGTGGGGGGTGGGGGTGAATCGTTCTCAGCGCCTGTCAAGGCGANATTGCCCGGGGGTGGTGCGGGGTGGGGGTGAATCGTTCTCAGCGCCTGTCAAGGCGATCCAAACAAAGAGGTGCATTTGCCGGAAATAACGATCGCAGGGATTCTCCTTGCCTCCTCCGCCTCCATTAAGATTGTTTTTCTGGGAGGCTCACTTCGAGGGAAGTTTTGAACTGGAAGCTAGGGATGAGGCGAGAAGCCCAACAGCCTGCGCTCCCCCCCCCTCTCTCTCTATATTTCTGTATCTTATCTCGGGATCCAGACGTTTCGAAGGAGTAAGGGCGGCTGAAGTTGGTGAGTTGCTGTGGGACCCAAGGGTTGGGGGGAAGAGAGATGGAAGGGAAAGGGGGAGAAACCTGCTGCTCGCTCGTTCTTTGTCTGATCGGGGAGCTGGAACAAAAGAGAAAACTCGGATGAACTCTTCATCTCCCTGCCTGCCTTATCTGGTCTTTCAAGAGGGTATTCCTTTCACTTCTTGAACTTTCCCAAAGACTTGCAAACTTTTCCAACAATGACTTCAAGGGTCTGGATTTTTATCCCCCCCCCCCCCCCCCCCCCCCCCC